>MU737796.1:0-68411 GCA_026770625.1 Nicotiana glauca | reverse complement strand
GGGGGGGGGGGGGGGGGGGAGCACAGACTCCTGCCACCCGCACTCCTGAACAGCGAGTGCATGTTGAGCAGGTCTCTGAGATTATTCCCGTACCGCCTACAGTGGCAATTTAGCCCGAGGTTAGGGCAACAGCTTCCAAGGAGGAGCAGTTGAGGCTTGAGAGGTTCAAGAGGTACAAGCCCCCTATATTTTGTGTTTTATCATCGGAGGATGCTCTAGGATTTCTTGATGAGTGTTACCGCATTCTCCGTACCATGGGTATCTCAAGATTGAGCGCGGTTTCATTCACTACCTTTTAGCTTCGAGGAGACGCCTATGAGTGGTGGTGCACCTATGAGTTAGACAACCCAGATGAGGCTACTTCACTAACTTGGACTCAATTTTCAGATCTGTCAGTTACACCAGTTTGGCAAGGCATGCACCAGCCTTGGTTTCTACTGTCCGTGAGAGGGTTATTCAGTTTATTGAGGGCCTAATTCCCAGCATCAGATCTAGCATGGCTCATGAGTTAGAGATGGATATTTCTTATCAGCAGGTGGTGAGCATTGCTAGAATGATTGAGGGTATGCTTGCTAGGGAGAGAGAGGAGAGGGAGGCCAAGAGTTCTCGAGAGTCGGGCAATTATTCTAGTGCCCGTAACCCGGCTGCAGGTTGTCATGGTAGGGGTTATATGAGTCGACCTATTCATTCAGCTCTTCCAACAGCCA
This sequence comes from Nicotiana glauca, assembly GCA_026770625.1. Taxonomy (NCBI): domain Eukaryota; kingdom Viridiplantae; phylum Streptophyta; class Magnoliopsida; order Solanales; family Solanaceae; genus Nicotiana; species Nicotiana glauca. The sequence continues at coordinate 67,704 of MU737796.1, read as the reverse complement.
GTAGTGCTCCATCTCCTCCCAGATATAAGGAGCCTTATTATGCACCTCCGGTTTCTAGCGCGCCTCCTATACGGGGTACTTTTAAAGGTCATTCCAGAAGACCTGGCCCTAGCTAGTCATAGACACCACGTCCTCCTAGATCTTATTTTGAGTGTGGTGATACATCTCATATGGTGAGGGATTTCCCCAGACTTGATAGGGGTGCACCTCCATAGACTTCTCAATCACAGCGTGCCCCGCAGAGTTATTAGGCTATAGTTATAGCTCCAGTTGCTACCTCACCTGCCCAGCCAGCTAGAGGTGGAGGTCAGGGAGATAGAGGTTGCCCTAGAGGGGGAGGCCATGCCAGATACTATGCCCTTCCTGCTCGTACCAAGGCTGTTGCCTCTGATTCTATCATCACAGGTATTGTCATGGTTTGTCATAGAGATGCATCGGTTCTATTCGATCCAAGATCTACTTACTCTTATGTGTTTTCTTATTTTACCCCACATGTGGGTGTACCCCGAGATTCTTTAAGTTTCCCTGTGTATGTTTCTACTCCTGTGGGAGATTCTCTTATTGTGGACTGCGTATATCCGTCATGTTTGGTTACTCTTCATAGTATTGAGACCAAAGCCGATTTGTTGTTACTCAGCATGGTAGATTTTGACATTATCTTGGGCATGGACTGGTTGTCACCCCATTACTCTATTCTTGATTGTCATGCCAAAATTGTGATGCTAGCTATGGCAGGTGTACCGAGTGTTGAGTGGAAGGGTACTTTAGATCACACTACAAGTAGAGTTATTTCTTTCCTTAAGGCTTAGTGTATGGTTGAGAAGGGGTGTGACACGTATTTAGCTTATGCGAGAGATGTCGGTATTGATACCCATTCAGTTGATTCAGTCACAGTAGTATGGGATTATCCTGATGTATTGCCAACTGATCTTCTGGGCATGCCGCCTGATAGAGATATTGATTTTGGCATTGATTTGTTGCTGGGCACTCAACCCATTTCTATCCCTCCATATTGTATGGATCCTCCTAATTTGAAGGAGTTGAAGGATCATTTACAAGAATTGCTTGATAAGGGTTTTATTCAGCCCACTGTTTCACCTTGGGGTGCTCCTATCTTGTTTGTGAAGAAAAATGATTGTTCTATGTGTATGTGTACTGATTATCACCAGTTTAACAAGGTTACAGTGAAGAACCCTTATCCTTTGCCTCATATTGATGATCTATTTGACCAGCTTCAGGGTACACGAGTATTTTCTAAGATTGATTTGCGCTCAGGTTACCGTCAGTTGAAGATTCGGAGCCAGATATCCCGAAAACTACTTTCATGACTCGGTATGGTCATTACAAGTTCCTTGTTATGTCATTTGAGCTGACCAATGCCCTAGCAGCCTTTATGCATTTGAAGAACAGTGTGTTCCAGCCGTGTCTTTATTCTTTCGTCATTGTCTTTATTGATGACATTTTGGTGTATTCTCGGAGTCGGGAAGAACATGAGCAGCACCTGAGGACTGTGCTTCAGACTCTTAGAGAGAAGAAGTTATATGCTAAGTTCTTGAAATGCAAGTTTTGGTTGGATTCCGTGGCATTCTTAGGACACATGGTATCGGGTAACGGTATTCAGGTAGATCCGAAGAAGATAGAGGTCGTGCAGAGTTGGCCCAGACCAACCTCGACTACAGAGATACGCAGTTTCCTTGGCTTGGATGGCTACTATTGTAGTTTTGTGGAGGAGTTTTCATCAATTGCAGCCCCTATGACCAATTGACCTAGAAAGGTGCTCCATTTCAGTGGACGGAGGAGTATGAGGTGAGCTTTTAGAAGCTTATGACAGCTTTGACTATAGCCCCAGTTTTAATATTGCCTATAGGTTTAGGGTCTTATACGGTCTATTTTGATGCCTCGAGGATTGTCCTTGGAGTAGTGTTGATGTAGGACGGTAGAGTGATTGCCTAACGCGTCCAGGCAGTTGAAGATACATGAGAAGAATTACCATGTTCATGACCTTGAGTTAGCTTCCATTGTTCACGCCCTGAAGATGTGTCATTATTTATACGGGGTCTACTGTGAGATTTATACCGACCATCAGAGCTTGCAATATTTGTTCAAGAAAAAAGATCTAAATCTGCGCTAGAGGAGGTGATTAGAGTTGCTGAAGGATTGTGACATCACTATTTTTTATCACCTGGGCAAGGCCAATGTGGTGGTTGATGCTTTGACTCGCCAGGCGGAGATTTTGGGGAGTTTTGCATATTTACCAGCATCAGAGAGGCCTATAGCGATGGATGTTCAGGCCTTAGCCAGCCAGTTTGTGAGATTGGATCTTTCGAAGCCCAGTCGGGTTCTAGCTTACGTGGTGTCTTGGTCTTATTTATTTGATCATATCTGGGAGCGGTAGTATGATGAACCACCACTTTGGCCTTGCCCAGGTGATAAAAAATAGTGACTATTGGTGACGATATGACTATTGGCCTTGCCCAGGTGATAAAAAATAGTGACTAATGATGCTAGAGATATGACTATTGGTGACGATAGGGTATTGAGGATACAGAGTCGGATTTTTGTACCCAATGTTGATGGGCTTCGAGAGTTGATTCAGGGGGAGGCCCATAGTTTGCGGTATTACATCCATTTGGGCACCACAAAGATGTATTAGGATTTGAGGCAGCATAATTGGTGTAGGCGGATGAAGAAAGATATAGTTGGATTTGTACCTCGGTGCCTCAACTGTCAGTAGGTGAAGTGTAAGCCCCAGAGGCCGGGTAGGTTGCTTCAGCAGATAGAGATTCCGGAGTGGAAGTTGGAGCGGATCCCCATGGACTTTGTAGTTGGACTACCATGGACTTTGAAGAAGTTTGATTCTATTTGTGTGATTGTGGATCGGCTGACCAAGTATGCTCATTTCATTCGTATGTGTACTACCTATTCTTCGGAGCGGTTGGCAGAGATTTATATCCGGGAGATTGTTCGTCTGCATGGTATTCTAGTTTCCATTATTTCAGATAGAGGTACTCAGTTCACATCACTATTTTGGAGGGCCGTTCAGCATGAGTTGGGTACTCGGGTAGAGTTGAGTACAGCATTTCACCCTCAGACGAACGGACAATCCAAACGCATTATTTAGATTCTTGAAGATATGCTCCATGCGTGTGTGATTGAGTTTGGAGGGTCTTGGGATTAGTTCTTGCCATTGGCGAAGTTTGCTTACAACAATCGTTATGAGTCTAGCATCCAGATGGCGCCGTATGAGGCTTTATATTGTAGGCGGTGTAGGTCTTCGGTGGGTAGGTTTGAGCCGGGTGAGGCTAGACTATTGGGCACAGACTTGGTTCAGGATGCTTTGGAGAAGGTTCAAGTGATTCAGGATAGACTCCGTATAACAGACCGGAATGTTCGTAATGTTTCATATATGGTTGGAGAGCGGGTTCTGCTTCGGGTTTCACCTATGAAGGGTGTTATTAGATTTAGGAAGAAAGGAATGTTGAGTACGAGGTTTATTTGCCCTTTTGAGATATTGAGGCATGTTAGGGAGGTTGCTTATGAGCTTGCCTTACCTCCAATCATGGCAGGAGTTCATCTGGTATTTCATGTTTCGATGCTCCGGAGGTATCACGGTGATCTATCGCACGTGTTGGATTTCAGTTCAGTCCAGTTGGACATGGATATATCTTATGTTTAGGAGTCAGTGGCAATATTGGATAGACAGGTTAAAAAGTTGGTCAAAGAATATTGTATCAGTAAAGGTCCAGTGACGGGGTCAACCGGTCAAGGAGCGACCTAGGATACCGAGCAGGATATGTGCAGTCGTTACCCTCATCTTTTCACTACTTCATGTTTGTCTCTATACTAGTTCGAGGACGAACAAATGTTTAAGTATAGGAGGATGTGACGACCCAGCTGGTCGTCTTAAGAATTAATGCCCCGATCCCCTATTAAACGCTTCCCCAAGTTTATTTCTGCTATTTCTAATTTGTCGGGATGTTCGGTTTTGAGTTTCGGAGAGTTTTGGGACACTTAGTCCCAAAACGAGAGCTTACGGATTGGAAAGTTAACCATAGACAGAACAGTGTGAAGAAGGACTCTGAATGGAAATCTGATGGTTCTGTTAGCTCTGTTGGGTGATTTCGGGGTTAAGAGCGTGTTTGGATTGTGTTTTGGAGGTCCGTAGCTAATTTAGGCTTGAAATGCCGATGGTTGAATTTTTAAAGTTTCCGATCAATAGCGAGATTTTGATCCGACGGTCAAAATGGAATTACGAAGTTGGAGTATCTTCGTAGTGTTGAATGTGACGTGTGTTCAAAATTTCAAGTCATTCGGATGAGGTTTGATAGAATTTTTGATCGACAACGTATTTTTGAGAATTTTGGAGTTCTTAGGCTTAAATTCATGGTTAATTGGAGATTCCGATGTCGTTTTAGGTATTTTAAGGATTGGTACAAGTTTGGATAATGTTTTGTGACTTGTTGGTGCCTTTGGTTGAGGTCCCGGGGGCCTCGGGATGAATTTGGATGGTTGACGGAGGAAATTTTGGAGTTGAAGTTTGTTGCAGCAGCTGGCCTTCTATCTTAACCGCACCTTCGGTCAGGGTTCCGCAGGTGCGGAGCCGCAGAAGCGAAATTGGGAATTTTTTTGGATACTGCATCTACGGATCGAGAGTCGCAGATACAGAAGCTGGCATTTAAATGAAAGTCGCAGATGTGACGTAGTTTCCTTAGAAGCGGGATCGCAGATGCGGTCCCAGGGTCGCAAATGTGGAAATCGCTGGGCATAACATATAAATAATTGTCTTCGCAAATTTGAGCTTTTCTTTCACCATTTTCATCTGGGTTTAAAACTTTTGAGAGAGATTTTTGAGGAAAGCAAAGGAGAATAACTTGAAGGTAACATCCTTGACTTCATAACTCGTTTTTATGTGATTAAGGACCTAATTAGTGGTGAAAAATTTCGTAAAAATGGGTAATTAGGGCTTGAGTTTAAGAGACTATTAAATGAGGATTTGAAGGGCCATTTTGACTCCGATTTCAGTGTTCTTGTTAACTATAGACTCGTGAGAGTATGATATTTCTAAAAATGTAAATTCATCCGATTCCGAGATGTGGGGGCGAGGGGCATTTTGGTTATTTAATATAATTTTACGTATTAGCTTAGAGTTTAATTGTAGAATCAGTTACTTCAAGTGTTATTTACATTATGCAATTGAATTGAATAGATTTGGGCCATTTAGAGTCGAGTACTCGTGGAAAGAGCGTGGTATCGGATTGAGTATTGAGCCGGTTCGAGGTAAGTGGCTTGTCTAACCTTGTGTGGGGGACCTTCCCCTTATGGTTGGTATGTTTGGTAATTGAAATTCCTTGTACGTAAGGTGACGAGTGCGTACTTGTGCAAATTGTTGAGAAATCCATTTTTCATTAAGTATTTACTAGTATTTTCCTTTTCCTGCTTTTATTACTTGTACTATTAAACCTGTTGTTAGCTTAGGAAAGCATGTGTAAATGATTTTGTTGCCTTATTTGTTCAACCTGCTTTACCTGAACTCTGTGCAGCATGCTAGGATAGAATTACTTACTGCCTTGATATGAAATTTCCATTTTTGAATATCTTCTTGTTGTTGCTATGTATTTACATTGGGACTACGGATGTAGGATTCTGGTAGCACCCCTTTGTCTGTTTACTTAGGGACTACGGATGTGGGATTCCGGTAGATCCCCCTGCACAGCGATATGGAACTACGGGAATGCACCCTATAGATTCCCCAGTACTGGTATTTACATTTGGGACTATGGAATGGGATTCCGGTAGATCACCGTGCACTATTAGTTGAACTACGGGACGGTATCCCGAGAGGCCTATCGGATATGTGGATTTGGGACTACATGACGGTATCCTAGGAGATCCCTGTTCTGTTACTATTGGTACTGAGCTGTATTTCTTCCGTGTTTACTCTACTTATGTTGGTTGTTGTTGCCTTGTATAACCTATTTCATTTCACATTTGTACTCATTTATACTGTTTGTTTTATAATGTTGAAACTTTGTATTTTGTTTAACCTCGGTAGGGCTCTGACCTTCCTCGTAACTACCCGACCGAGGTTAGGCTTGGCACTTATTGAGTATTGTTGTGGTGTACTCATGCCCCTTTTTGTGCATGTTTACTCTATTTCCAGTATTTTTGGATTAATATTTATATATTATTAATTAGTTTAATGGTTTTAATTTGTTTTTAAAATCATTATTACTATTTGTCATTTAGACCTTTTCATATTCAATCACAGCCTCATTTCTATTTCAATTTTAACCTCAATTGGACCCAAATTCCACCCCAAATTAAAATCAACCCAATTCCTAATTTACCCGACCCCTGACCCGATTTTAAAACCCACCCGGCTACCCTTTAATCCAGGCCATTGATCAAACGACTGAGATTTCCCCTTTCCATTTTTAATTCCCAATACCCCTAACCTAGCTCATTCTATTAGAGACGCCGCATTTGAATTCTCTTCGTCTCCCAAACTCTCTCTAGCCTCTCCGAAACCCTAATCATCTCCCACCTGTTTCTACCACGATTCCATCGGAATCCATGGTGTACCAGGCCATGGATGACTTATGCTCACCCCCTCTCGCCATTAACCATAAGTTGTTCAAAAATTTGAAGCCGGACTCTGATGGTTCTCTTTAGATCTTTCTCAGATCTGTAGATCTATGGCCTCTACTATACATGAGTTTGCTCTCTCTTTTTTTTCCTATTATGCAAGAATTTTCTATCTTTCGCTGTTAATCTTATGCTTGCATATTAATCTGTGTTGTTTTCCTTATGCTTTACTATATGTGTTTATGGCTGAGTTCTTTGATTTTGTTCACCTTACTGAGTTTTGTTTATGTTTCTTCTAAGCATGTTTTATCTACTTTGTTTAAAACACGTATCATCTCTTTCTTCTGAAACCTTTTTTCTCAAGCATGTTCTCATGACTTTGAATCAGTGTTCTTTCTACTGTGTATGTTTGTCTCTCATAAGTCTTTGAAAAAGACTTCTTAGCCTCTTTCAATGACCTTGTTTTCTCACCTCTGACTCTATTCGAAACCCTAGGTTTTGGGTTTTCTTTGACAAGTGGTACTAGGGTTCCACTTTGGGACCCTAGGCTTTCAGACTCAATGAGAGTATGTAATTGAACTTGAATCCCTTTTTTCTTGTGACTCTGAGACTTTCAGTGTTAAACTCTTTTTCTATAGTAACCTAACGACTATTTTTGTTTGATCTATGTGCTTTATATATGAGAAAATTCTTCTTTCAAAAAGGTTTTCACCAACCAAATGATTGATTTTGAATTCCTTTTAATAAGTCTAATGATTTGTCACTGATTTTTTTTCTTCGATTGAACCTCTTTTACCTTACTGCCTATTTACTTGATCCTTTTGTGTAAAAATCCCATGCTTGTGATGTATTTCTTAAATACATAATCTTGTGTATTCCTTCTGTAATCCTGTGACAATTTTTGAATTATTTCTATATTTATGTGACTCTTTCCTTAATTACTTTGGATTCCCTGTGATTACAATTGCATTCGGGATCCTCTTGGTTGATTTTTGAAACTGATGCCCTATTTTTTACTTTATAAATACACTGCTATTTCAACTTTCCTTAATTACCCAGTATGTATTTGGCCTTGTTTCTGCACTATGTGGTTTCTTTGCCCAAATCATCCTTACTGAACTGATTTCTTTTCTTTATTCTTCCTTAACTAACCATTTGAACTAGACTTCTTAATTTAAGGAGTCCAGTTGTCTTAATTGACATTAATTTATTGCTATTTCCATGTTTGTGCACTCTTTGCCTATGTACTGTTTTATTTTAAAACTATAGAAAGACATGTCTTCCCTCTTTACAAACACACTGAGATTCACACGAACAAACACACTCCTAATTCAATACTTTCAACTTACACATACTACTGCTTTGATTTCAATACTCTGCTTTGCTCGAGATCTTTTGGAATCACTTTGTTTGCAAATTGGCTTTCTCAAGACTACTATTTTACTTGTTTTCCCTTGAAACTGGTATGTCTTTTATTTAGTTTACTGCCTCACCTCTTTGTGTTTACTTTGCAATTCAGCATTTTTGTTTACTCTATTGCTCATGTTCAATGATTTATGTTAATTATATTCTTTCCTTGCATCTGTTTCTATTGTGAATCCCTACCCCTATTCCCTTTTATGTGTTTGAGTTAAGGTGTTGGCCTGGCAGTATCCAAATTACTGCCCAGACCATAACCTGATCCACAATGGATCCTAACTCCTAAGTTTGGCTAACAGGCTGGTCAGGGGTGTGCCAACATCCCAATTGCTGGGCATGACCACTAGCCTGACATGGCTTTCCCTGATTCCCACTATGCATTTACACTTATTCCTAGACTCTTAAGTTCTGCCCCCCCTCCCCCCCGTATGAGCCTTGCTTTAGGACCTTGAGTTCCCTCTAAACTTGGACATCTGAGGGCTGGCATTTCTACACTACATCGTAATCCAATTCTGTAATGTATTTGGGGTGTAAGCATTGCCCTAAGCCCCTTTGAGGCTCTTGGGAACTTTGACATATCCCAAATGTGAGAAAGGCTTTAGGAAATCTTATCCTGGAAGTTGGTTTATCTCATATTGTTGGACTTTGAGTCTGAATTAGGCTGTGTGGATGTAGCTAGAACTTCTGATGTAATTTTACTTTCTCTTCTAATACATTTGGGTCTGTAATAATTTATAATAACTATTGGGGATGGCTAGTGAAAAGGGATGGGGGTGAATGCATACAAAGGGTAGAAAACTTGCCTATAGGTTATTTATAATTTCTGCATCCTACATTTTAGAACTCGTGCCTATAAGTTTTCTGCACTTTTGCATTTTAGATCTCATGCCTATAAGTTTTTCTGCACTTTTGCATTTTAGATATTATGTCTATAAGTTCTGCACTTCTGCATTTTAGAAATTATGTCCATAAGTTCTGCACTTCTGCATTTTAGAAATTATGCCTATAAGTTATGCATATAGAAATTATGATCTTAGGTTTTTGCACTTCTGCATATACATGTTGTTAGGCAAACAATCATAGGTTTAATAAATGATCAACTTCATTCTAGATACCATGCCTATAGGACTTTTGCATTTATGTAATCGGTTAAAACCAATTACTCTTAGAAATCATGCCTATATGAGTAATCAATTGAACCAGCTTCGTCTTTTTCATCTACGAGTCTAAAATTAGTCATAAGGTTGTTTAAAGTCTGTAGATCATTCTGTTTATCAAACCAACAACCTTTTCCTTAAAATCAATATGCTCTGCTAGATGTCATGCCTATAGGTCTCACTTAGGCAAACTATTAGGTAATTAATTGCGTCAATTTCGATAAACTACATCCAGACAAAGCTAATTCGGACTCCTCATCTGAGAAATATGTAATGAATCAGCCTATCCTATGCTTTATTTAATTCAGACAAAACTAGTATTTGAAATCATTTTATATTTGCTCTTTTGTGCATGGAGAGATATAAGGTAGCTAGGAAAGAAGCTAAATTATCGGTCACGGAGGCTAAGAATGCGGCTTATGGTCGTATGTACGAGGAACTGGGGGAAAAAGGCGGGGAGAAAAAGTTATTCCGGTTGGCCAAATTGAGAGAGAGAAAGGCTCGAGATTTGGATCGAGTGAGATGTATTAAGGACGAAGATGGTAAAGTATTGGTGGAAGATGCCCATATTAAGAGAAGATGGCAAACTTACTTTCATAAACTTCTGAATGAAAAAAAGGATCGTGATATTATGCTAGGCGAATCGGAGCATCCCGAAAGCCATTGTGACTTCGGGCCATGCAGGCGTATCGAGGTCGAGGAGGTCATGGGGGCTATGCGTAAGATGAGTAGGGGCAGAGCGACTGGGCCGGACGAGATTCCGGTGGAATTTTGGAAGTGTGTAGGGAGAGCAGGTGTGGAGTGGTTGACTGGGTTATTTAAGGTTATTTTTAAGGCGAAGAGAATTCCAGATGAGTGGAGGAGGAGTACGGTTGTTCCATTGTATAAAAACAAAGGTGATATCTAGAGTTTTAACAATTATAGGGGTATCAAATTACTGAGTCATACCATGAAAGTATGGGAAAGGGTGGTTAAAGCAAGAGTAAGGATGACAGTGTCTGTATCCGACAACCAGTTCGGGTTCATGCCGGGTCGTTCCACCACAGAAGCTATACACCTTGTTAGGAGGTTGGTGGAACTGTACAGAGAGAGAAAGAAGGATTTGCACATGGTGTTTATTGACCTAGAGAAAGCATATGACAAGGTTCCTAGAGAAGTTCTCTGGAGATGCTTGGAGGCAAAAGGTGTGCCAGTTCCTTATGTTATGGCAATTAAGGACATGTATGACGGGGCTAAGACTCGGGTCAGGACAGTAGGAGGGGACTCTGAGCCTTTTCCGATTGAAATGGGATTACACCAAGGATCTGCGCTCAGTCCGTTCTTATTTGCCCTGGTGATGGATGCGATATCCGACCGTATTCAAGGGGAGGTGCCATGGTGCATGCTATTTGCCGATGACATAGTTATGATTGACGAGTCACGAGCCGGTGTTAACGAGAGATTGGAAGTTTGGAGACAGACTTTTGAGTCCAAGGGCTTCAAGCTGNAGAGAAAGGCTCGAGATTTGGATCGAGTGAGATGTATTAAGGACGAAGATGGTAAAGTATTGGTGGAAGATGCCCATATTAAGAGAAGATGGCAAACTTACTTTCATAAACTTCTGAATGAAAAAAAGGATCGTGATATTATGCTAGGCGAATCGGAGCATCCCGAAAGCCATTGTGACTTCGGGCCATGCAGGCGTATCGAGGTCGAGGAGGTCATGGGGGCTATGCGTAAGATGAGTAGGGGCAGAGCGACTGGGCCGGACGAGATTCCGGTGGAATTTTGGAAGTGTGTAGGGAGAGCAGGTGTGGAGTGGTTGACTGGGTTATTTAAGGTTATTTTTAAGGCGAAGAGAATTCCAGATGAGTGGAGGAGGAGTACGGTTGTTCCATTGTATAAAAACAAAGGTGATATCTAGAGTTTTAACAATTATAGGGGTATCAAATTACTGAGTCATACCATGAAAGTATGGGAAAGGGTGGTTAAAGCAAGAGTAAGGATGACAGTGTCTGTATCCGACAACCAGTTCGGGTTCATGCCGGGTCGTTCCACCACAGAAGCTATACACCTTGTTAGGAGGTTGGTGGAACTGTACAGAGAGAGAAAGAAGGATTTGCACATGGTGTTTATTGACCTAGAGAAAGCATATGACAAGGTTCCTAGAGAAGTTCTCTGGAGATGCTTGGAGGCAAAAGGTATGCCGGTGCCTTATGTTATGGCAATTAAGGACATGTATGACGGGGCTAAGACTCGGGTTAGGACAGTAGGAGGGGACTCTGAGCCTTTTCCGGTCGAAATGGGATTACACCAAGGCTCTGCGCTTAGTCCATTCTTATTCGCCCTGGTGATGGATGCGATATCAGGCCATATTCAAGGGGAGGTGCCATGGTGCATGCTATTCGCCGATGACATAGTTCTGATTGACGAGTCACGAGCCGGTGTTAACGAGAGATTGGAAGTCTGGAGACAGACTCTTGAGTCGAAGGGCTTCAAGCTGAGCAGGACGAAGACGGAATACCTCGAGTGTAAGTTCAGCGCCGGGCCGGGGGAAGTGGACGTGGATGTGAGGCTTAAGTCACAGATTATCCGAAATAAAGGCAGTTTCAAGTACCTTGGGTCGATTATCCATGGGGGAGGGGAGATCGACGAGGATGTCACACACCGTATTGGTGTAGGATGGATAAAGTGGAGGTTAGCATCTGGAGTCTTGTGTGATAAGAGAGTGCCAACGATACTCAAAGGTAAGTTCTACAAAGCGGTGGTTAGACCGGCCATGATGTATGGGGCTGAGTGTTGGCCTATTAAGAACTCACATATCCAAAAGATGAAAGTAGCAAAAATGAGGATGTTGAGGTGGATGTGTGGGCACACANGGCCGGACGAGATTCCGGTGGAATTTTGGAAGTGTGTAGGGAGAGCAGGTGTGGAGTGGTTGACTGGGTTATTTAAGGTTATTTTTAAGGCGAAGAGAATTCCAGATGAGTGGAGGAGGAGTACGGTTGTTCCATTGTATAAAAACAAAGGTGATATCTAGAGTTTTAACAATTATAGGGGTATCAAATTACTGAGTCATACCATGAAAGTATGGGAAAGGGTGGTTAAAGCAAGAGTAAGGATGACAGTGTCTGTATCCGACAACCAGTTCGGGTTCATGCCGGGTCGTTCCACCACAGAAGCTATACACCTTGTTAGGAGGTTGGTGGAACTGTACAGAGAGAGAAAGAAGGATTTGCACATGGTGTTTATTGACCTAGAGAAAGCATATGACAAGGTTCCTAGAGAAGTTCTCTGGAGATGCTTGGAGGCAAAAGGTATGCCGGTGCCTTATGTTATGGCAATTAAGGACATGTATGACGGGGCTAAGACTCGGGTTAGGACAGTAGGAGGGGACTCTGAGCCTTTTCCAGTCGAAATGGGATTACACCAAGGCTCTGCGCTTAGTCCATTCTTATTCGCCCTGGTGATGGATGCGATATCAGACCATATTCAAGGGGAGGTGCCATGGTGCATGCTATTCGCCGATGACATAGTTCTGATTGACGAGTCACGAGCCGGTGTTAACGAGAGATTGGAAGTCTGGAGACAGACTCTTGAGTCGAAGGGCTTCAAGCTAAGCAGGACGAAGACGGAATACCTCGAGTGTAAGTTCAGCGCCGGGCCGGGGGAAGTGGACGTGGATGTGAGGCTTGAGTCACAAATTATCCCAAATAGAAGCAGCTTCAAGTATCTTGGGTCGATTATCCACGGGGGAGGGGAGATCGACGATGATGTCACACACCGTATTGGTGTAGGATGGATGAAGTGGAGGTTAGCATCTGGAGTCTTGTGTGATAAGAGAGTGCCAACGATACTCAAAGGTAAGTTCTATAAAGCGGTGGTTAGACCGGCCATGATGTATGGGGCTGAGTGTTGGCCTGTTAAGAACTCACATATCCAAAAGATAAAAGTAGCTGAAATGAGGATGTTGAGGTGGATGTGTGGGCACACTAGAAAGGATAAGATTAGGAATGATAGCATTCGAGAGAAGGCGCACGTGGCCCCTATTGATGACAAGATGCGGGAAGCGAGGCTCAGATGGTTCGGGCATGTACAGAGGAGAAGCCCAGATGCTCCAGTAAGGAGATGTGAGCAGCTGGTCGTGGAAGGCACGAGAAGAGGTAGAGGGAGGCCTAAGAAGTACTGGGGAGAGGTGATCAGGCAAGATATGGAGAGGCTTCAGATTTCCGAGGACATGGCACTTGATAGGAAGTTATGGAAGTCGCGTATTACGGTTGTAGGCTAGGAGGTAGTTGAGTCTTGCGTTACTTTGTACCTTTGGGAGCCTAGTTTGGTGGGGTTTTGTCTAAGATAGCTAGGGGCAACGTCGTGTTTTACTATTTTCTATTTTCGATGCAGGATCCATTTACAAACCATCGTTTTTGCTTTGAATTTTTCTTTCTTTCCTATTTTCTATGTTCCTTTTTCCCTATGATTTCCGTGGAGAATCTAATACTCTCTTCTTTTGTCTTTTTATTATCTTGAGCCGAGGGTCTTTCGGAAACAACCTCTCTATCCCTTTTGGGGTAGGGGTAAGGTCTGCGTACACACAACCCTCCCCAGACCCCACTTATGGGATTTTACTGGGTTGTTGTTGTTGTTGTTGTTGTCTATATTTGCTCTTTTAAGTGAGGAGGCTTGTTTGGGCCTTAATTGTTATTTGTTTCCCCCCTAACTATTTATGAGTTTTTGCTTCTCGCCTAGACTTTTATCCTTTTTAAAACTCTGAAAAGCCCCAATTTCCTCCCTTTTAGGATTAGTAGTCTCAATGCCTCTGGGACCAATAGGATTGGGACGGGTAATAACATGCAATAAGTAACAACACTATCCCACGCTTTCATACCTTAACGGGGTGGGAAGGGCAGATATGGATATGATGAACTCTCCTGAGGAGTGATTACTGGGTATTGCATTGACATGATCCATATTAATCATAAACCTAGGACCCCCTCCCTTTTACTTGCTTTCGTCTATTTCTTTTAGAATTGTTTAAATCTTTCATAAAATTTCTGTCCTCTTTACCTTTCCTCAAGTTTCAACCTATTTGCAATATTGAATGAAAACCCCCTTATATTTGAGTGCTTAATTGCTTACTTGATTATATGAAGAAACAATTATAGCATAGCCGGAAACCACACTAGTGGATATTAGGGGTGCCTAACAACATCCCCTCGAGATAATTTCTAGCCCTTACCCGAACTCTGGCTCTTCAAACTCAAACCTTTCTTAGTGTCCTAATGCACTTAATCATTAGGTGGCAACTCTTTAATTCCAAAACCCAATCCCCAAAAAGGGAACGAGTTTTCCTCCCAAATGTCATAAACCCGATTTTTCGAGAAAAAGGGGGCATCGACAGCATGGCGACTCTGTTGGGGAACTTCTTTAGGCTTTTACCATTTCATGTTATTTGTGACTTTATTGCTTTTTATTGCCTTTACTCAATGTCTTTATCTTTTCTTTTATGAAACTTACTTGGCTCTTCGTTTCTTTTCTTTTAACGCTTTCCTTTACCGCTTTCTTCAATACTATTGTAATAATAAGCCACTATTGTAATCATTACTATATAAATGTGCAAATACATGATAACTTGTTTCATTCTTGTAATTGCATCTTCAACATCATATTCCATTCGTGCCAAAACAAAATATCATAGCAACGCTTATAATTAGTGGTTGTACCCTTCCAATATTATCACCCTCTAAATTTATCAAAGGCTTATTTGTGGTAAAACCAGTCGATCAGCGGTGCAGTCGACGGTTCAGTGTCTTTCCCTCTGGAGTTGTCTGCTCAAGGGTACCAGTCTAATACCCCATAGAAACCTTACTCTGTTCAATTGTGCATGCATCACTGTCAAACCTAGCTGAGTCAGTTATGTTATCCGTATAACGACTCTTTAAGATAGCCTTGTCAAAAGTCCACTGAGTTTCCTTGGAACCCAAATGGACGTTACCACGTCTATGCATTTATTTTGAGAACTAAATGCTGCTTATGCCAATTATTGATATTTAAATAGCCGAGTCTGGCCTCGCCCTTTATTTTGCAGAAATGAATGACAAAGTTCCCGACTTCGGTATGATTAACATACCCTCGCTCTTGCAGACCTGGTGGAGGAACCTCCCATCGAGTAACCAAATCAACGAATGGAAAGAAAGAGTCACCAAGGCTAGTAAGAAACTAGAATACCTGGAATACAACCTGCTGGAATTGGAAGGAAAAGTGAGGAAAAGAGTCACCGACTGTCAAAACGCTAAGAAAGGCTAAGGAGAACGCCTGACGAAGGCATTTTTACTAGAAAATCTGCATGAGCTGGAGGATTTGATCAACGAGAACATTCAACCTGGGGAAGGTCCTTCTGGGACCAAGTAGTTAGGCTATTTTCTTCTGCCTTAAATGTAATAAGGCCAATGGCCATTAGTGACATTTTTATTGCAATTTTAGTGTTGTTTTGGGATTCGTCTTATTTTTTATCAATAAAATGAGGTATTTAGCATTATAAGTTCTCCAAATAACTTGTTGATAGGCCTACCTCGGGCACAACGAGACTCCCAAAATTAGGGCACAATTTATATTCTTGCACTATGTGTTTAAATATTGCAAGATTTTCTTCCCATGATCCTCACTAACTTGTTACCTTGTTTTATTTTTACTTTTGTTTATTCCCTTCCCCAAAGGTTAGTTTGTACAACTCTAACATCATCATCATACTCCATAAGATCCAAGGGCCCTCCACCTCCTCCTCCTCTGAGTCCTATCAGAGTAAGAACAAGGGAAAAATAGAAAATTTTAACAACATCAGGAAGGAGAACTCGATTGAAAGGGTAGAGGTTCCTCAGGGCATTCAGGTTTCCAAGGAAAGTGCCTCCCAGTTTGAACAGAAGATATTGAAATTTTAGGAAGAACTGGACCAAGTTCGGAACTTGGCAAACTTGTCGTTTTCCCTCACTACCCCAGATGTCAACTTTCCTAGCACCCGCAACCCCGCAACCCCATAAAACATCCTGAAGCCACAGAAATAACCCGCTCCTCATCAACACTTCAACACATGCCACACTTCAAACAACACCCCACTGCTCCTCCCTGAACCACTAAACTCCACAAATGATCGTCTCCACAACACCCCCATCTACGTGGAAACCATGCCATACTATACTCCACTATTTCAAGCACACGGGAGTCTGATGACAAAGACTCTATTATCCAAAACCTAGCTACGGAACTCAAGAAATTGACTAGCAGAGTTCAGGGTGTCGAAGGAAATAAGGGGAATAAGGGACTAAATTACGAGGACCTTTGTATTCAGCCAGATATCGAATTGCCCGAGGGGTACAAACCTCAAAGTTCAAGATGTTTGATGGCACAGGGGATCCCAGAGTTCATTTGAGGACCTACTGCGACAAGCTGGTTGGGGTAGGAAAGGATGAAAAGATTCGCATGAAGCTATTTATGAGAAGTCTGAAAGGAGATTCTCTATCTTGGTACATTAGCCAAGACCCGAAGAAGTGGACGAATTGGGTAAGTATGGCATCCGATTTCATGGGCAGGTTCAGATTCAACACGGAGAATGCGCCGGATGTGTTCTATATTCAGAACTTAAAGAAGAACCCATGGAGACATTCCGCGATTATGCTATTGTTGGAGATCAGAGGCTGCTAAGGTCAGGCCAGCCTTAGAAGAAGAACAGATGAATAGGTTTTTCATCCGGCTTAAGACCCACATTATTATAAGAGGTTGATGTTGATTGAAGGCTAGAAATTTTCCAACATTATTAAGCTAGGGGAGAGGATCAAGGAAGGCATTAAACGTGGTATGGTCACAAACCTTGAGGCTTTGCAGGCTACCAACGAGGCTCTACAGTCTGGTGGCGCGTCCAAGAAGAGAGACATAAACGCTGTGATGGTTGCAGAGAGAACAAAATGCCCAATAAAATATCAAACCTACCCAATATCTCCTCTCACATATCAACCTACCCATAATTACCAAGTACCTTTGCCTTCTTACCAAGCTCCACCACCTACTTACCAATCACCTCCACCATCCACATACCGGCCTACTTCACCCAGATACTCCCAACCCGCACACGTCTACCAAGCCTACAATGCCAACAAGCCCACTATCAATTGCCTCCCCCTCGCCAGAACTTTCCTAGACCTCGACTAAATGTTGACAGCAGACCTCCCAAACAATATACCGCCATTGCCGAACCTATCGACCAACTATATGAAAGGCTTAAAGCTGCTGGTTACGTCACCCCTATCACTACCATAACTCCAGAAAATCCTTCCCAATAGGTCAACCCAAACAAAACTTGTGCATACCTTTCCGGCATAAAGGGGCATACCATTTATGAGTGGCGCTATCTGAAGGATAAGATCCAAGCTTTAATTGACAACAAGATCATCGTGGCAAAGGAGCCTGCTCTGAATGTTTGTAGCAACCCTCTACCATACCACAAGGTTTGAGGTGTTCATATGATTGAGATATAATATGATTGGGACCCCAAAGGATCAATCGGATTAATCGTTGAATGTGACGAGCCAAAGAAACCAACAGTCACACGTAATCCAATTGTGGTCCAGATCCAGCCTTCTGGAGACGCTGAAGTGAACATGTCCATACCACTTGAGTTCGAAGCACCTTCTTCTGCAAAGACGCCAGAACCAATTAAGGTCAAGTTTGGGCCCCCAAAGGCACCTACGCCACTTGACGTTGCTGTGTTACCTACCAAAGAAAGGGTACCCATTCCTGTAGCAATGTTAGCCATAGTGTTATTCCATATAAAGGCCATCCGTTGGGATTAGACAGCCGAGACTAGAAGAAAAGGGAAATCCAATTTCAGATAAGCAATTGCAGCACAGGGTGTGACAAGAACCGGCAGGGTTTATACTCCAGAACATTTAGCTGAGTCCAGTAAGCAAGCCTCTGGACGACCAACCGTCACCGAAACTGGGCCTAATAATCTCTAGAGAAAGATACAAGCCAAAGAGTATTGAGTCATCGATCATTTAAACAAGACGCCAGCCCAAATCTCCATCTTAGCTCTGCTACAAAGCTCTGACGCACATAAGAATGCCTTATTGAAGGTGTTAAACGAGGCATATGTACCCAGCAACATAACTGGAGGAGAAATGGAAAACATGGTAGGGCAAGTATTGGAGAGTCACAAAATCACTTTCCACAAAGATGAACTACCACCGGAAGGGTTGACCCACAACAAGGCGTTGCACATCACTGTGCAATACGAAGATTATTTCATCACCAGAATTCTAGTTGACGGAGGATCCAGCCTCAATATTTGTCCATTGGTGACTCTCAGAACATTGGGAAAGAGCTTGCATGATAACAAGGATGGAGCCATAAATGTCAAAGCTTTTGATGGTTCCCAAAGGTCCACCATTGGGGAAATCAGTTTGTGTTTGCAAATGGGACCGACTTGGTTCGACGTTGACTTTCAAGTGATAGACATCCCAGCATCTTACAACTTGCTATTTGGACAGCCATGTATTCATGCCACTGGAGCTGTAGCATCAACCCTGCATCAAGCAGTGAAGTTTGAGTGGAATCACCAAGAGGTGATTATTCATGGCGACGGTAGCAATCCTATATACAGCCGTCAAACCATCCCAGCAATCTGAGGAAGAAGGAAGATAGGTAGAGAAACTTACCACCACATTAAGCAAGTCAATGTTGTGTACAAGGACAAATGGTGGGATAACAAAATCAAAAGCATACTGAATTGGTATGGGTATGAACCTGGCAAAGGACTCGGCAAGAGCCTTGGAATCGCTAAACCTATCAAGCCAAAGAAACATGGTACCACTTTTGGTCTGGGATATGAATACACTTAAGAAGAGTTCAACCACTGGTCTCCACCATGGTGCAATCCCTACTACCCACTAGAGAACCCGATACCTCGCCTGGAGCAGACTTTCCAGTCCACCAATGTCATATATGGGTCGTAAGAAGAGGAAGCACTGGCGGCAATAAGGAATTTGTTTTTGGAAGATGACAATATGGATTGTTGTGTCATTTTCGAGGAGGAAGGGGAGGAAGGTCCTTCTATACATGATGTGAGCCGAGGAGCGCGCCTCAAAGTTTAGTTCATCAGAACCACTAGAGCCCAGAAAGCTTCGGGGTAGCAACGCTGAACAAAGCACCATGCATTACTTTTTATTTTTGCTATTTGACTTTCTTTTCGAATTGTTTTTTCTTTCAAAGAAATAAGAGCTCCAATGTTCAAAACAATTTTGAAATTTATTAAAGCATTTCAGTTTCTTATAAATCTTGCTCTTATTACTTTTTATCATTTACTTTATTTACACAGCATTACTATTACTTATCTTAATGAAGCGACGATTGTGACATGCAACGAGGCAACGCAGCAAACGGATATAGACTCGGAAGAAGATGATATACCAGAAGAGGTTGTTAAAGAGGTTGAGGATTTTAATAATAGACCTAAGTCCAGTCTGGACGAGACTGAGGTTGTTAACTTGGGAGATACAGCGAATGTTAAAGAAATGTGCATCAGTGTTCATCTGTCATCATCAGAAAAGAAAGAGTACACACAATTTCTAAGGGAATATGAGGACATATTCGCCTGGTCGTATGATGATATGACTGGTCTCAGTACATCTATTGTAGCTCACAAACTACCAACCAATCTGACATGTCCACCAGTAAAACAGATGATCAGAAAGTTTAAACCTAACTTGTGTTTGAAAATCAAGGAAGAAGTCACCAAGCAAGTAAAAGCAAAGGTTCTTAGGGTAGTAGAGTATCCAACATAGTTAGCCAATATCGTGCCGGTACCGAAGAAGGATGGGAAGGTTAGAGTCTGTGTCGACTACCGAGATCTCAACCGAGCCAGTCCAAAAGACAACTTCCCCTTGCCAAACATACACATTCTAATTGACAACTGCGCCAAGCATGAGTTGCAGTCGTTTGTTGATTGTTTTGGCGGGTATCATCAGATATAGATGGATGAGGAAAACGCGGAGAAAACTGCTTTCATTATGCCGTGAGGGATGTATTGTTACAAAATGATGTCGTTTGGGTTAAAGAATGTTGGGTCCACCAACATGAGGGACATGACTACTATTTTCCATTACATGATACACAAAGAGATCGAGGTGTATGTAGACGACGTCATCATCAAATCCAAGAGAGCCACTGACCACATGGAAGATCAGAGAAAGTTCTTCAACAATCTGAGAAGGTACAATCTGAAGCTGAATCATGCCAAGTGTGCATTCGGGGTTCTTGCTAGAAAGCTACTTGGGTTCATCGTAAGACGCCGAAGAATAGAACTAGATCCATCAAAGGTTAAGGCCATTCAAGAATTGCCACCACCAAAGAACAAGAAAGGGGTTATGAGTTTCTTGGGAAGACTTAACTATATCAGTCGGTGCATAGCTCAGTCCACTATCATTTGTGAGCCAATCTTTAAGATGTTGAAGGAAGGTGCCGCTACCAAATAGACTGATGATTGTCAGAAATCCTTCGACGGAATCAAGGAATACCTGTCAACGCCACCAGTTCTGGTTCCACCCAAACCAGGTAGCCCTCTATTTATCTACCTTGTAGTATTGGATGGAGCATTCAGTTATGTTCTGGGACAACATGATGAAACGGGGAGAAAGGTGCAGGCCATCTACTATCTCAGTAAGAAGTTTACCCCGTACGAGGCCCGATATTCTCTATTCGAGCACACCTGTTGTGCTCTGACTTGGGTGGCTCAGAAGTTGAGGTATTATTTCTGTGCCTATATTACTTATCTCATATCAAGAATGGATCCGCTGAAGTACATCTTTCAGAAGCCCATGCCCACTGGTAAGCTAGCCGAGTGGCAAATCCTGCTGAGTGAATTTGACATTGTTTACGTGACTCAAAAGGCAATCAAAGGACAAGCACTGGCAGATCATCTTGCTGAAAATCCTGTGGATGGAGAATATGAGCCCCTAAAGACATATTTTCCTGACGAAGAGGATCTTTCATAAGATAAGACATTGCAGAATCCTATGATAGTTGGAGAATATTTTTTGATGGAATAGGAGCAGTCCTAGTATCAAAAACCAGTCAACATTATCTGGTGTTTGCGAAGCTTAGATTCCCATGCACCAACAACATGGCAGAATACGAAGCCTGCATCTTAAGGCTCAAGCTGGTCATTGACATGAACGTTCAGGAGCTGCTAGTGATCAGATATTTAGACCTGCTTATACATCAGGTCCGAGAAGAATGGGCAACAAAGAATTCCAAGATACTCCCTTATCTGCATCACGTACAGGAGTTGAGGAGGAGATTCACAAAGACAGAGTTTCAGCATGTCCCTAGAGTCCAGAATGAGGTTGCCGACGCATTGGCTACCCTATCATCTATGATCCAGCATCCAGATAAGAACTTCATAGATCCCATTCCGGTAAAGATTCAGGACCAACCAGCTGTCGAGGAAGAATCAGATGGAAAACCTTGGTTTCATGATATCAAGGAATATTTGGCCACAGGAAAGTATCGAGAACTTGCAAACGCTACTCGGATGCGCACACTTCGGAGGTTATCTAACAATTATTTCATAGTGGAGGAATCCTATATCGAAGGACTCCAAATTTGGGATTATTTAGGTGCGTCGAGGCAAAGGAAGCATCCAGGTTATTATAAGAGATTCATGCAGGGACATGCAGTCCACATATGAACGGCTTTGTCTTAGCCAAGAAAATACTCTGAGCAGGTTATTTTTGGATGACTATAGAGACGGACTGCATCCAGTATGTCCGAAAATGCCATCGCTGTCAAATATATGTAGATATGATAAAGGTGCCTCCAAATGAGTTTACTGCAACAAGCTCACCATGGTCGTTCGCCACTTGGGGAATGGATGTTATCGGACTTGTCGAGCCTCCCGCGTCAAATGGGAACAGGTTCATTCTAGTGGCAATTGATTATTTCACTAAATTGGTTGCATCACAATCATGCAAGGCAGTGACTAAGAAAGTCATGGCAGACTTTGTCTGCGACCGTATCGTTCGTCGGTTCGGCATCCCAGAGTCAATCATTACTGATAATGGTTCCAATCTTAACAGTGACCTGATGAAAGCAATATGTGAAACATTCGAGATTAAACACAAGAATTCAACAGCCTACAGACCTTAGATGAATGGAGCTGTAGAAGCGACCAATAATAATATCAAGAAGATACTAAGGAAAATGATAGAAAAGTATAAACAGTGGCACGAAAAGCTATCATTTTCTTTATTGGGATACCGTACCACAGTTCGCACATCAACCAGGGCAACTCCCTATATATTGGTTTATGGTACAGAGGCAGTCATTCCCGCCGAGGTGGAAATCCCCTCCTTGAGGATTATATAGGAAGCGAAACTTGACGATGCAGAATGGGTGAAAAATTGCTACGAGCAGTTATCTCATATAGATAGGAAGAGAATGAACGCAGTTTGCCATGGTCAATTGTATCAGAACAGAATGTCTAGAGCCTTCAATAAAAAGTCAAGCCAAGACAATTCACACCGGGATAGCTACTATTGAATAAAATCTTCCCACATCAAGATGAAGTCATAGAGAAATTCTCTCCCAATTGGAAAGGTTCGTACATAGTTCATCGGGTTCTAACTGGAGGAGCCCTCATACTTGCAGAAATGGACGGAGAAGTTTGGTCGAAGCCGATCAATTTAGATGCAGTCAAGCATTACTATGTGTAGCTATCTATGACTCCTTTATGATGTAATTTGAACTACGCCTGACCTGATTCATGTTTAAGAAGGGATACGTAGGCAGCCCTATGGGTTCGGTCACAATTCAATAAAATTTTCATCTCCCCCGATATTGGAAACTGGGGCAGAATATTGAGGAGGACCCTCAAAATTTCGAAGTCAATTTCAGACATTTGTCGCACGCAGCTGTCAGAAGTAGCAACCCCATAAACCGGTGCAGAATTTTGAGGAGGACCCTTAAAATTCTGGAGCGAGAAAGGTTGTAATGTCTTGAACCGCGTGTCGGTTCATCTAAAGAAAACTATTCTCAATTATGTATTTATGTTATATTTTTATTAAATCATGTATGACTGTGATTGAAATTACTTTGTTTAGCAATACTACCCCGATGACACACAACATCACTGAGAGCAGAGCTAAGCAGGACAAGCAAAGTCCATAGGGATACGAACTAACCTTCCCCCTTACAAAACTCACAATTTTTCTTTAGATGTAGGCACCAAAGTCGCAAAATCATCAGATATATTTATACACTCACACTTCTTGGTAATACAACTCTCAAAACCATCACCTATCTATAATTGCTATCCGTACACGATATCCCCAGCAGCCACAATACAGTAATCAGCTATCAGCTAAGAGATTTCATTACTATTCGCCTTTATTTTCTGCATTGCATAAGGCTACCTTTCTGCCTTTCGAGGTTAAGTTGTACCTCTATCTGCATTTTTTGCATTGCATAAGGCTACCTTTTTGCCTTTCGAGGTTAAGCTCTACCTCCATTTGCATTTCCTTGCATTGCATAAGGCTACCTTTCTGCCTTCCGAGGTTAAGCTCTACATCTATCTGCATTTCCTTGCATTGCATAAGGCTACTATTCTGCCTTCCGAGACTAAGCTATGTCTCCATCTGCACTTCTTGCATTGCATAATGCTACTATTCTGCCTTCCGAGGTTAAGCTCTACCTTCATCTGCATTTTTACATTGCATAAGGCTACCATTCTGTCTTCCGAGACTAAGCTCTGTCTCCATCTGCATTTCTTACATTGCATAAGGCTACTATTCTGCCTTCCAAGGTTAAGCTCTGCCTCCATCTACATTTCTACATTGCATAAGGCCAAGCTATGTCTCCATCTGGATTTCTTGCATTGCATAAGGCTACCATTCTGCCTTCCGATGTTAAGATCTACCTCCATCCGCATTTCTTGCATTGCATAAGGCTACCTTTCTGCATTCCGAGGTTAAGCTCTACCTCCATCTGGATTTCTTGTATTGCATAAGGCTACCATTCTGCCTTCCGAGGTTAAGCTCTACCTCCATCTGCATTTCTTGCATTGTATAAGTCTACCTTTCTGCCTTCCGAGGTTAAGCTCTACCTCCAACTGCATTTCTCTGCATTGCATAAGGCTGCCTTTCTACCTTCCAAGGTTAAGCTCTACCTCCATCTGCATGGCTGAAATATCGCCACCTTTATCTAAATCCTGCATCAGCTGAAATATTGCCACTTCTATTTACATCTGCATTGGCTAAAATATCGCCACTTTTTTTACATCTGCATGGCCGAAATATCACCACCTTTATTTAAATCCTACATCGGCTGAAATATCGCCACCTTTATTTATACCTTGCATCGGTTGAAATATCGCCACTTTATTTAAATCCTGCATCAGATGAAAGATCGCCACTTACTGCATTGCATGGGCTGAAAGATTGCCACCTTTTGTATTTCATGGGCTGAAAGATCGCCAAATTGTCTGAAGGTGTCATTGTTCGAAGACACCATTTTCATAGCCCGAGAACGCCATGCCATGGCCTGAGGACCTCATTCTATCTTTTGCATATCATTATTCAAAGGCATCATAGTTTGGAGGCTTCATTCTTATAGCCCGAGAACATCATTTCATAGCCTGTGAATCCTTTATTATACGCTTCATGGCCAAGGACATCATGGTCCGAGGACGTCATCCTAACCGTCCAAAGACAGCATTTATGGCCCAATGGGAACTTGCATCACGTTTAAATTTATGCACAATATATGTTGGTATTATTCATTTGAAGGTACATTGGCTAGAAACAGCTGCCTTAGCAGGAGCAATCCTACTCCACTTCCCGCAGCCTATCAGACTCTGACCATCCTTCTCAACCTGAACATTGCATCCGCTTCTCGAAAATCTCCATCGGCATACTCCGCCTATGGATCCCGAACTACGTATGGCCTGATTCTTGTATGACTAGGGATATGTAGGTAGCTCAAGAACAAGAACTCGGTCAATATTCTTCAATCATTTCATTCGGTCAAAATTGGCCATCATATCTTTACCCGATAACTCTTTCATTCTTCCCGGGTAAAGAGAGGCAGCTATTGATACCCAATTTTTCTCTATGTATTTTTATACTCAAAATACTTTCAAAATAGCATGTGTATGTATATATAAGCATGCCCAAGAGTTATGGTATTTTTCCCTAATTTTTAAGATTTTTAAATCAATTTATTATCTATTTCTAGCAGTACAAAATCCAATAATTATTCCCAAAATTATTGTTTTGGTGAATAATTTATTTCTATTCTCATGTTTACACCAAAATATAATTAAGGTGATTTTTTTATATTTTAACAAATTTATTCAGTATTATTAAAGCTAAATTGCATATAATTGCAATTATAGCCTATTTTACGATTAATAGCATTTTACGATTATAAAATTATTTCCAGTATTTTTGGATTAATATTTATATATTATTAATTATTTCAATGCTTTTAATTTGTTATTAAAATTATTATTACTATTTTTGTAAAAACAAAAAGTGGCAAATTGGCTATTTAACATTTAGCCCATTTTATTTTCAATAACAGCTTCATTTCTATTTCAATTTTAGCCTCAATTGGATACAAATTCCACCCCAAATTAAAATCTACCCAATTCCTAAATTACCCGACCCCTAACCCAATTTTAAAACCCACTCGGCTTCCTTTTAATTCAGGTCGTTGATCATTTTAATCAACGGTCGGGATTTCCCCTTTCCATTTTTAATTCCCAATACCCCCTTAACCTATCTCATTCTATCAGAGACGCCGCCTTTGAACTCTCTTCATCTCCCAAACTCTCTCTAGCCTCTCCGAAACCCTAATCATCTCCCACCCGTTTTTACCACGATTCCACCGGAATCCATGTCGTTCCAGGCCATGGATGACTTATGCTCACCCCTTCTCGCCATTAAACCTAAGTTTTTCAATGATTTGAAGCCCAACTCTGATGGTTCTCTTCAGAGCTTTCTCATATCCGTAGATCTATGGCCTCTCCAGCCATTATTCCGTCGTGTTCAAGCAATATGAGTCTTTTTGATTCAGGATCCGACTTTCCTCAAGACCTTTCTCATTCTAGGGTTTTCTCTGCAACTCTAAGCCATTTGAGGTTCTGTACTCGCTTATTTTTCTTAGATCTATGCCATGCCTGGTCTTTACTTGATGTTTTAAAGGTTTTCCCTAAATTTCCTTTTTAAAAATCATTCAATTCCAATTTTTAGGGTTTGTGGAAAAGTTCTTCAAATATTTGTTGATTCTTTCTGTTCTCTCTTCATGTGTGTTTATCTATGTTAGGCTCGTATGCTTTCTTTTCTATTATACTTGAGTTTGCTCTCTTGTTTCTTTCCTATTATGCAAAATGTTTCTATCATTCGCTCTTAATCTTTTGCTTGCATATTAATCCGTGTTGTTTTCCTTATGCTTTATTATATGTGTTTATGGCTGAGTTCTTTGATTTTGTTCACCTTATTGAGTTCTGTTTATGTTTCTTCTGAGCATGTTTTATCTACTTTGTTTAAAACTCGTATCATCTTTTTCTTCCGAAACTTATTTTCTTAATCATGTTCTCATGACTTTGAATCAGTGATCTTTCTATTGTGTATGTTTGTCTCTCATAAGTCTTTGAAAAAGACTTCTGAGCCTCTTTCAATGACCTTGTTTTCTCACCTCTGACTCTATTCGAAACCCTAGGTTTTGGGGTTTCTTTGACAAGTGGTACTAGGGTTCCACTTTGGGACCCTAGGCTTTCAGACTCACTAAGAGTCTGTAATTGAACTTGAACCTTTTTTTTCTTGTGAATCTGAGACTTTTAGTGTTAAACTCTTTTTCTATAGTAACCTAACCACTCTTTTTGTTTGATCTGTGTGCTTTATATATGAGAAAAATCCTCTTTCAAAAAGGTTTTCACCAACCAAGTGATTGATTCTGAAATTCCTTTTAATAAGGTTAATGATTTGTCACTAAATTTTTTTTTCTTCGATTGAACCTCCTGTACCCTACTGCTCGTTTACTTGATCCTTTTGTGTAAAAATCCCACGCTTGTGATATTTTTCTTAAATACATGATCTTGTGTATTCCTTCTGTAATCCTATACCAATTTTTGAATTATTTCTATATTTATGTGACTCTTTCCTCAATTACTTTTGATTCCCTGTGATTAAAATTGGATTCAGGATCCTCTTTGTTGATTTTTCAAACTGATGCCCTATTTTTTACTTTATAAATACACTGCTATTTCAACTTTCCTTAATTACCCACTATGTATTTGGCCTTGTTTATTCACTATGTGGTTTCTTTGCCCTAATCAGCCTTACCGAACTGATTTCTTTTCCTTATTCTACCTTGACTAACCGTTTGAACTAGACTCCTTAATTAAAGGAGTCCAGTTGTCTTAATTGACACTAATTGATTGCTCTTTCCATATTTGTGCACTCTTTGCCTATGTACTGCTTAATTTCAAAACTATATAAAGACATGTCTTCCCTTTTTACAAACACACTGAGATTCACACGAACAAACACGCTCCCAATTCAATACTTTCAACTTACACATACTACTGCTTTGCTCGAGATCTTTTGGAATCACTTTGTTTGCAAATTGCCTTTCTCGAGACTACTATTTTACTTATTTTCCCTTGAAACTGGTATGTCTTTTATTTAGTTTTCTACCTCACCTCTATGTGTTTACTTTGCAGTTCAGCATTTTTGTTTACTCTATTGCTCATGTTCAATGATTTATGTTAATTATGTTCTTTCCTTGCATCTATTTCTATTGTGAATCCCTACCCCTATTCCCTTCTATGTGTTCGAGTTAAGGTCTTGGCCTGGCAGTATCCAAATTACTGCCCAAACCATAACCTAATCCATAATGGATCCTAACTCCTAAGTTTAGCTGATAGGCTGGTCAGGCGTGTGCCAGTATCCCAATTGCTGGGCATGACCACCAGCCTGCCATTGCTTTCCCTGATTCCCACTATGCACTTACACTTATTCCTAGACTTTTAAGTCCCCCCCCCCCTATGAGCCTTTCTTTAGGACCTTGAGTTCCCTCTGAACTTGGACATTTGAAGGCTGGCATTTCCACACTACACTATAATCCAATTTTGTAATGCGTTTGGGGTGTAAGCGTTGCCCTAAGGCCCTTTGAGGCTCTTGCGAACTTTGACATATCCCAAATGTGGGAAAGGCTTTTGGAAATTTGATCCTGGAAGTTGGTTTATATC
The DNA here is from genome assembly GCA_026770625.1 of Nicotiana glauca. NCBI lineage: Eukaryota > Viridiplantae > Streptophyta > Magnoliopsida > Solanales > Solanaceae > Nicotiana > Nicotiana glauca. Next base: position 39,270 of record MU737796.1, on the reverse strand, counting down.
ATATTGTTGGACTTTGAGTCTGAATTAGGCTATTTGGACGTAGCTGGAACTTCTGATGTAATTTTACTTTCTTTTCTGATTCATTTGGGTCTGTAATAATTTGTAATAACTATTGGGGATGGCTAGTGGAAAGGTGTAACGACTCGACCGGTCGTATTCAGTACTAGCACTCCGTTCAGCAATTTGAGGCCATGAACAACTTCATTTCAGGTATTATGACTTGTACACGTGGTCGAAATTGAATTTCGGGAAGTCTAGAGTTAATTTGGAAAGAGAATTCTTATCTCGAAAACTTAAAGTTGAAAGAATGAACTAGGATTGGAATTTTGAGTAAACGACCTAGGAATCGGGATCTGAAGGTTCCAGCAGGTTTGTATGATGATTTCGGACTTGGGCGTATGCCCCGATTGGTTTTTGGATAACCCGGGAGCGTTTTGGTGCCTATTGTGGAAGTTAGCATTTTGGGAGAAATTTCATAAGTTTGGATTATAGTGCATTTCAGTGTTATCGATGCTTGTTTTGGATTTTTGAGTCTATGAATAGCTCTGTATGGTGATTCTGGAGTTGGGGGCGCGATCGGAAGTGAATTCGGAGGTCCATAGGTCATTTTGGAGCCATTTGGCTAAAGATAGAAATTTGGAAGTTTTTGAGAAGTTTGGCTGGAAGTGGACTTTTTGATATCGGGGTCGGAATCCAATTCCAAAAGCTGGAGTTGGTCAATAATGTCAAATATGACGTGTGTGCAAAATTTGAGGTCAATCGAATGTGATTTGATAGGTTTAAACATCGGAAGTAGAAGTTTGGAATTTTGAAGTTCATAAAGCTTGAATCGAGGTGTAATTCATGGTTTTAGCGGCTTTTGATATGATTTGAGGCCTCGATCAAGTCCGTAATGTGTTTTGGGATTGTTTGGTAGGTTTGGTTGATGTCCCGGGGGCCTCGGGTGGATTCCGAGTGGTTAACGAATCAAATGAAATTTTGAAGAAGGCTGAAGGGTCTGCTTGCTGTCATAACTGCACCTGCAGAAATAGGGCCGGAGGTGCGGCACCTCAAAAGTGGCTAAGAAGGCGTAGGTTCTAAATTGTGGTCAAGGGCTTGAGGACGATAGATGTGGTCAAGGTTCCGCAAAAGCGGGACCGCATCTGCGGAAAAGTGGTCGCAGAAGCGATTTTGGACGGCTTACAGTGGACTGCAGATACGGTCAGATTCCCGCAGAAGCGGGACCGCATCTGCGGAGGGGGCATCACTGAGGCAAAAAAGAGCATCCTTGGGCGGACCACAGAAGTGTCCCTAGATCCGCAAAAGCGGAGCCGCAGAAGCGGAAACATTTCCGTAGAAGCGAAAATAGCTGCGGCAGAATGGTTGCTTAAAATCGGGGTTGAGTTCATTTCTCTCATATTTTTCATGGCTTGGGGCGATTTTTGGAGGGCTCCAAGAACGGATTTCATCATCTATGTTAAGGTAAGTTACTCCTACTCATTTCCAAGTTAAATACGAGATTATATCATGGAATTAGACATGAAAATTGTAGGGAAGTTGGGATTTTTGGAAGAAAACTTAGAACACTTGATAAATTGGGTTTAACCACGAATTTGAGCATGGAATTAGGAGCAAATTATATATTTGAGTTCCTAAGTTCAAGGGTAATCTTTATCTTCAAAAAATTTCGGATTCCGGGCACGTGGGCCCGAGGGCATTTTGGTCAACTTTTTGATCGGAGTTAGGAATTGCTATAAATTAGATTGTAATGAATAGTTGAGCATATATTAATGGATTTGCGTATCTGTTGGCTAGTTTTGGAGCGTGGTGCATCAATTAGAGTCTTCAAAAGGGCGTGGAATGCCGGTTACAGATCTTCGGAGCGAGGTGAGTCTCCTTTCTAATCTTGTAAGAGAGAATTGTCCCCATATATGAAATACTTGACTATGTGCTCCTATTTAAGGGGGCTACTTACACACGAGGTGACGAGAGTCCATGCGTATCTACTATTATGCTATTGTTCGGGTAGTTAGGACCCAAAAGCATGTTATACCTGGATTTTTTATGAACCCATTGATAGTTTGAATTGCTTAAATCACATCGAATTATTAAATGAATTTCTAAAAGGATTAAATTTAGTTCTTAAAATTTGTTAAAGGAGATTTGGTTTTAATTGGATAAATATTCCCCGATAAGTTCTTAATTGACAAATTAAGCATGTATCTCTATGTACACCTGCGTCGCATGCATGATTCGTGAGCAGGGTATGTATTTATTTATGGAACAGGTCGAATGCCTCGACAGATTAAATAGATGCATCTATGGTTCGTGCCGTTCGACCCTGACAGTGCACAGTTTACTTTTCTATTGGAACGGGTCGTCGCCTCCGTGTGGTTTGTGCATATTATTTGTCGCTTGAGAATTTTAAACGTGAAGTTGCCCTTCGTGGCTCGGTAAAAACTGATAAGATAATGAAGAGTAAACCTTGAAAACCCCTTTATTAATTGTTGAAGGTGTATTTCCTGTTTCCCAGCTTTGTGAGTTAGATTTGCTATATAAAATCCCTGATTTCCACACACATTTAGTATATTATTATTAGACCACTAGTAAGTGTCAAAGTTGACCATCTCGTCTCTACTTCTTCGAGATTAGACGGGATACTTGCTGAGTAAATATTGATTACGTACTCATACTACACTTCTGTGCATTTTTGTTGCACAGGTATAAGTAACTCTAGTGGCCTACTGGGCATAGCAGCGCGGATGATTCGGGGACTAGAAGAGCTGCATTTTTTTAGGCGACCCGCAGCTAGTGTAGTTCCTTTCAGCATATTGTATTTATTCCCTGACCACTGTATTTCGGACAGATGTTGTATTTTATTTTTCTTTATCAATAGATGCTCATGCACTTGTGACACCGGGTTCTGGGATGGTTTTTAGTATTTGTATTAACTGTTCATCAATTTAAATTTGATTTGAGACAACTACCATTTAGTTGATAAACTTGAAGTAAAATCCTAGATTCAAAGGTATTAAAAAGAGAATTTAATTGATTATTTAGTTGGCTTGCCTGACAGCGGTGTCCGGCGCCACCACGACCCTTAGTGGATTTTGGGTCGTGACAACATGGTATCAGAGCACTAGGTTCCTAGGGTCTCAAGAGTCATGAGCAAGTCTAGTAAAGTCTCGCGGATCTGTACGGAGACGCCTGTACTTATCCTCGAGAGGCTGCATGACTGTTAGGAGTACTTCCCTTCTTGATTCCTTATCATGCGATTTGATTTCATGTGAGGCTTATGCCTTTGTTTCTTTCCTACTCAATCTTATGCGACGCGAAGCGCTCGTTATAAATCGAGAATTGAAGAACCGTAATGGTACTAAAGATGTGATACGGGATACTTATCATGGTATAGCTGATCGGATTATTATTGTCGCATTGTAGAAGGACCTTTGATGGTTTCTGCCTAGTAGCGGTACTTCTGAGGGCTCTGGGGCTAGGCACAAGTTGCCACAATGTTTATGAACGACTATTCTGCAGAATTGATATGATGGTAGGACAATTGCCTACTTGTAGGGGCGATGAATGACTTTATAGGAAGTTTCCTCGGTGTATAATCAAGAGATTCATTATTTTATTCCCGGTAGAGGGAAAGGCAATCGAGCTAAAGATGGTCAGATGTGGACTGGTGGAAGTAATGAGACTTGGTAATTGCAAGCGTGGTGGAGTTTTCTCCTATGATGGGGTGTTGTGGTCCTAATCGAACGTATTAAGTTTGTCGGTGTTATGACCTTCTACAGTTCGCCTTTGGGGCAAGATATTGTAAGATAGTATCGGAGATGAAACTGTTAGATATCGCAGGGTGCGGTGGTTTAGGATTGAATCAGTATTTCAAATGTTGATAGTATGACCTTCGGAAAAGTTTGGTGTTAGTAGCAAATTGTGGGTTCAAGTTCTATGAAGATAAATTTTATTAAGGCAACGACTGAGTAGCAAAAGATGAGAATGACAAGAGGGAAGTGTCAGGCGGAGTTTTAAATTTCTAAAAGGCCAGGCTTAGGAAGCGCAGGCCGAGCAGTCGATTAAAGAAGTGAGTTTGCCTAAAGTGGGAGAGTGGCGGAGCTGTGTAGGGGCTTGGTAATAAGATAACTATGCTCCTTAAGGAGAGTTTGGAATGATTTGGGATTTTAGTGGCTGGCGATTGAAGCTTACGGAATTAATTAGAAGTATGGGCTATCATGCGACAGGAGATTTAATATAACGGAAAGGAGCCGCTTAAATGAAGAAGGATGCAGCATGACTTTGAATTGGAAGGATGTTGCCGCGCTTTTAAATGGTGTCCACGGGGGGTAAATGGACCTGTGCAGTTAAATAGTGAGCTCAAACTCAGGATGGGGCATTGATGTCAAAGTGATCGTACCCCGTACAACGGTGTTGGGAGATGCCAGGGAGAGCTTTTATTGGTGGGTTACCCAAGTGAGCAGGTTAGCGGTTGCGTGGTTGGCGAGGCTTCTGCGAAGAATCATATCGGTTGTATAGCAAAGAAATCGATTGTGCAAATATGTTTGGTGAGTCAGAATATAAGAGGGGGCTTTAAAGAAAGATTTCGAGAGCTTTGGCGGTTAATTGCGCGAGGTTATGTCAATAAGAGATAAATAGGACGGGTGAATTCCAGATTTGTGATATGATGGCTTCATGCTAAGTGGGAGAGTCCCACCGCTCATGATTGGGTTGCATGGTTAACTACTTGTGGGATTTTTGGCTATTACCATATCGATGGAATATTTTAGCTACGGAAAGGACCATAAGTGGTAATTTAAGCAAAGGAAGTATTAAAGGTGGGCTATTGTTGGCCCTATTGGCCCATGTTCAGACTTGGGGGAAAGATTCAGGATTTTGCCTTTTATAAATGTGGGTTCCCACGGAAGTGATCCTGCCAGGTAGGGGTGTACATGAGGCGGTTTGGTTCGGATTTTTATTAAACCAAAATCAAACCAATTATGTCGGTTTACTAAATTCATAATCAAATCAAACCAACATAAATTCGATTTTTTCGATTTAGATTTTAGTCGGTTTTTTTAGTTTTTCGATTTTTTTCGGTTTTCCTTTTTAGTTATATTATTATTGAAAAAGAGATCATATAATCACCAATTATTTGCATGATTACTATTTTTCTTAATAATATATGAGGAATACCAATTATTCGTATAAATAATAATTACAAGACCTTCCATAATAGAAAATGACAATAAACATGCGACAAAGCAAAGCACTGTAAACTTGATAAACCTCAACACTAAAATAATCACCAATCATGTGAGCAAAATGACAAGCAGAAAGCTCATGTGATGTGGGGGAATGGTTTTCAATATTTGTGGTTCTTTGATTTTGGAATTGGAACATAGGGAAGATATGGAATAATCTATTTTATTATTTTTTGTATTGTTGGGTTTTAGTTTAGGCTTGATATTTAGGTTATGTAGATAGAATCTACTTAGTGGGTAGTGAATTTACAAGCCCACAAATAAATAATATCTCAAGATATTGAAAACTATAAAATAGTTTAGAAAATACTTACAAATTAGATTTTAATGATTATTTTTTATGTATAAAATTTCTAAAATTTATTTATATATAACATCGGTTTGGTTTAGATTCGTTTTGACTTATTTTTTGTTAATGCCAAACCAAACCAAGAGTGATCGGTTTTTTATTTTCCAATACCAAACCAAACCACAAGTCGGTTTTTTCCTTTGATTTGACTTGGTTTGTCGGTTTGGTTTGGCTTGATGGTTTGTCTTGTACACCCCTACTGCCAGGTGATTCACCAATAGGGAATCCAAGTGCTTTAAGATTTATGGAATTGATTATATTCGGGGCCAAGTCAGAGCGGGTGGCTCTCGACAGCGGTCCTAGTGAAATTTAAAAGATAAAGTGTGGTACCTAATGATTTCAAACCTATAAGTACAATTAAGAATCAATGCTTCTAGAAGCTTATGAGAAGGTTCCCAGAATGTTATATGATATATTAACTTGTGGTATAGAATTTGAGAGATATGAAACAATTCGTGGGATTTGAGATAGCATGGTCTTGTGATTTAAGATCACTCGAGATGAGTGCAGATGGAGTATGTTATGTGTTGGATGGAGTTAGTATTATCTCTAAGGCAATCAAGGATAAATTGGAAAAAGGTAGATTGATTGGCCATAATTGAAATTGACATATTGGTGTTAGTGATCAGTTTCCTTCAGCGTGATCAAGTTATGCAAGTGATTTTGACGGTGCATATCAGGCTTGTCAGCTGCCATAATTGATATCATTCTGAAGCATTCTACTATTACGGCTTGTTATGTGGAAGAAGATTCCGGAAGTGCTATGGTGGCTTAGACCACTACTTAGAGATTTGCATATCCTACAGTTATGAGAATTTACCTATGTAATACTATGGATCTCCTGGAGTGAGTTAAGTGAAAAGTTTTCATATGATGAAGTGTTAACCTGTTAGTGGTTCCGGAGTTATAACGAAAAGCATGTCCTATCGTATATTGGCACGTTGGGTGTAGTGAGTAGTATGGAATTTGAGGTGAATACCAAAGTTGTAGTTCGGTGTTGACAAAGATGTCGCGAGCTCAGATGAGCAGGAAAGGAGCTTTTTATTATTAAATATTAAAACCAAGTATGAAGGTTTGCGATGATGTCGTTAAATTGAGAATATGTGCCTGGAGGGCACTCAATTACTGGATTGTGGACTGTGGATGAGTACTCCGGTTATGGCGGTTGTTCTTGTGTGTTATGAGAACAGGAAAATTAGTATGGACCCTTGAAAGGCTATTGGCTTAGTTTGATATGATCAGGATCGACTTGAGGTTGGTGGATGGATTTAAATGTGAATATGGACTCTATGTCAGGAAAGTTGTGTTCATTTCAATAATGCGCTCCTTATGGAGTAGTCAGGGTGTTATTTTGTTATCAGATATTTCATGTAGTGATATGTTGCACCGCGGGAGTTTTGAGACGGCTTGGTAAACTTCTTACGTGTTGAGGTTCCGCCTAGAGATAAGGTTATATGAGCAGGATGGCTCTTGAGATTTAGATCCTGTATTGCACCTCAGTTTTGCTAGAGTTGTGGATTATAGCGTTATATGTCTTCCAAAGGAATGGTACTATACACTTAGAGTACTTGTGACCGAGATTCGGTATTTTATTGTAATGAGCAATTTAGCTCGATATGCATCTCCTTATATGAGCTCTACGTATAGATCGGGTGGCACGCCGCCATGGGTATGTTATTTGGATCGGGTGGCACACCACTATGGCTATGCTATGTGGATCGGGTTATGTGCCGCAACAGTGTGATGTTGAGTATAGTTTTCTATATGCTATTTTTTATGCCTTGCTTTCTATTTTATCTAAAAAGTCTGTATTAGTGCGTGAGTTAGGTAATTCCTTCTAGAGTTTGCTTTCCTTTCATATCGCGTTCGAATTGGTGGCCTATTGGCACATTGTGGCATCATATGAGACTTTTGATTATGTCTGGGGTGGCTTATTGGCTGAGCAGTTCATACTGGGTGAGACGAGATTTTTGGATTCAGGATCAGTGCAATCTGAGTATATGAAGTATATTATGGAGATAAGACCATTATTTGATCCTGAAGAAGGTGGTGGGTTTTGTCAGGGTATAGACCTAATGATTTGTTGACTTGGCAGTTGGTTAAGAATTTCTGCACATCTCTTCCGTCCTGGCGGTATTGTAAAGGTTAGAGTAAGACCTATGTAGGTCATGGGGTGCAATGGGAGCACTGGATTAGTGGGATTTTGACTAAGTTGATCAGAAAATGTTATTGTGGTCCGGTGAGTAAAGTGATGCAAGGTGCGAATTCAGCAAGTTATGCAGTCATGTTTGGGTACAGTGTGTAGTGATGGACATGGTGTCCTCACATTAGAAACAGGCCGGGCATAGGATTCTGGATGTTGGAATTGGGCCTTAAGGCGTATCTGCTTGAGTAAATGAGAATATCTTCAGAATTGATCGAGCTAATATGCTCAATTGAGTTATGGTAACACCGGAAGGTACATGAGAAGTTAAATAGCGATTCCAGACCACTCCAGTAAAGTTCTCAGCACGTTCGAGGACGAACGTATGTTTAAGTGGGAGAGAATGTAACGACCCAACTGGTCATTTTGAGTACTAGCACTCCGTTCAGCAGTTTGAGGCCATGAACAGCTTAATTTTAGGTATTATGACTTGTACGCATGGTCGGAATTGAATTTCGGGAAGTCCGGAGTTTATTTGGAAAGAGAATTCTTATCTCGGAAGCTTAAAGTTGAAAGAATGAACTAGGATTGGAATTTTGAGTAAACAACTTCGGAATCGGAATTTGAAGGGTCCAGTAGGTTCATATGATGGTTTCGGACTTGGGCATATGCCCGAATTGGGTTTTGGATAACTTAAGAGCGTTTTGGCGCATATTGTGGAAGTTAGCATTTTGGAAGAAATTTCATATGTTTTGCTTATAGTGCATTTCAGTGTTATCGATGCCCATTTGGGATTTCCGAGTCTGTGAATAGCTTCGTGTGGTGATTCTGGAGTTGGGGCGCGATCGGAAGTGAATTCGGAGGTCCATAGGTCATTTTGGAGCCATTTGGCTAAAAATAGAAATTTAGAGGTTTTTGAGAAGTTTGACCGGAAGTGGACTTTTTGATATCGGGGTCAGAATCTGATTCCGAAAGCTGGAGTAGGTCCGTAATGTCAAATATGACTTATGTGCAAAATTTGAGGTCAATCGGACGTGATTTAATAGGTTTAAACATCGAAAGTAGAAGTTTGGAAATTTGAAGTTCATAAAGCTTGAATCGGGGTGTAATTCATGGTTTTAGCGTTGTTTGATATGATTTGAGGCCTTGAGCAAGTCCATAATGTGTTTTGGGATTGGTTACTAGGTTTGGTTGAAGTACTAGGGGCCTTGGGTGGATTCCGGTTGGTTAACGGATCAAAAATGGAATTTTGAAGAAGGCTGAAGGGTCTGGTTGCTGCCATAACTGCACCTGCGGAAATGGGGCCGCAGGTGCGACAACGCAAAAGTGGCAAGGAAGGCACATGTGCGAAATTTTGGTCAAGGTCTTGAGGACCGCGGATGCGGTAAAGGTTACGTAGAAACGGGACTGCATTTGCAGAGAAGTGGTCGCAGAAGAGGTTTTGGTCGGCTTAGAGTGGACCGCAGATACGGTCAAATTTCTGCAGAAGCGGTACCGCATCTGCCGAGGGGGCATCACAGAGGCGAAAAAGGGCAGCCTTGGGCAGGCCGCAGAAGCGGCCCTAGATCCGCAAAAGTGGAGCCGTAAAAGCGGAAATATTTTCGCATAAGCGAAAATAGCTGGGGCAGAATGATTGTTTAAAATCGGAGTTTAGTTCATTTCTCTCATATTTTTCATGGCTTGGGGCGATTTTTGGAGGGCTCTAAGAAGGGATTTCATCATCTATGTTAAGTTAAGTTACTCCTACTCATTTCCAAGTTAAATACGAGATTATATCATGAAATTAGACATGAAAATTGTGGGGAAGTTGGGATTTTTGGAAGAAAACCTAGAACACTTGATAAATTGTGTTTCACCACAAATTTGAGCATGGAGTTAGGAGTTAATTATATATTTGATTTCCTAAGGTCATGGGTAATCTTTAGCTTCTAAAAATTTCAGATTCGGGGCACGTGGGCCCGAAGGCGTTTTGGCCAACTTTTCGATCGGAGTTAGGAATTGCTATAAATTAGATTGTAGTGAATAGTTGAGCATATATTAATGGATTTATGTAACTGTTGGCTAGTTTTGGTGCGTGGTGCATCAATTTGAGTCTTCGGAAGGACGTTGAATGCCGGTTACAGATCTTCGGAGCGAGGTGAATCTCCTTTCTAACCTTGTAAGAGGGAATTGTCACCATAGGTGAAATAATTGACTATGTGCTCCTATTTGCGGGGGCTATGTATGCACGAGGTGATGAGAGTCCATGCTTAACTACTATTATGCTATTGTCCGGGTAGTTAGGACCCAAAAGCATGTTATAATTGGATTTTTTATGAACCCATTGATAGCTTGAATTGCTTAAATCACATCGAATTAGTAAATGAATTTCTAAAAGGGTTAAATTTCGTGCTTAAACTTTGTTAAAGGAGAATTGATTTTAATTGGATAAATATTCCCCGATAAGTTCTTAATTAACTGATTGAGCATGTATCTCTATGTGCACCTGCATCACATGCATGATTCGCGAGCAAGGTATGTGTTTATTTGTGGAATGGGCTGAACGCCTCGGAAGATTAAATATATGCGTCTATGGTTCATGCCGTTCGATCCTCGGCAGTGCACAGTTTACTTTTCTGTTGGATCGGGCCATCGCCTCTGTGTGATTTGCACTTGTTATTTGTCACTTAAGAATTTTAAATGTGAAATTGCCCTTCATTGCTTGGTATAAACTAATAAGATAATGAAGAGTAAACCTTGAAAAATCCTTTATTAATTGATGAAGGTGTATTGCCTATTTCCCAGCTTTTTGAGTTAGAACTTCTATATAAAATCCCTGATTTCCTCACACATTTAGTATATTATTATTGGACCACTAGTAAGTGTCAAAGTTGACCATCTCGTCTCTACTTCTTCAAGATTAGACGGGATACTTGCTGAGTACATGTTGATTACGTACTCATACTACACTTCTATGCATTTTTGTTGCACATGTATAAGTAACTCTAATGGCCTACTGGGCGTAGCAGCGTGGATGATTCGTGGACTAGGAGAGCTGCTTTTTTCGAGGTGACCCGCAGCTAGTGTAGTTCCTTTCAGCATATTGTTTTTATTCCCTGTCCACTGTATTTCGGACAGATGTTGTATTTTATTTTTTCTTATCAGTAGATGCTCATGCACTTGTGACACTGGGTTCTGGGATAGTTTGTAGTATTTGTACTAAATGTTCATCATTTAAATTTGATTTGAGACAACTACCGTTTAATTGTTAAAATTGAAGGAAAATCCTAGATTTCAAAGGTATTAAAAAGAGAATTTAATTGATTATTTAGTTGGCTTGCCTGACAGCGGTGTCTGGTGCCACCACGACCCTTAGTGGATTTTGGTTCATGACAAAAAGGATGGGGATGAATGCATGCAAAGGGTAGAAAACTTGCCTATAGGTTATTTATAATTTCTACATCCTGCATTTTATAACTCATGCCTATAAGTTTTCTGCACTTCTGCATTTCAGAACTCATGCCTATAAGTTTTTTTGCACTTCTGCATTTTAGAAATTATGTCTATAAGTTATGCACTTCTTCATTTTAGAAATTATGTCCATAAGTTCTGCACTTCTGCATTTTAGAAATTATGCCTATAAGTTTTGCATATAGAAATCATGATCATAGGTTTCTGCACTTCTGCATATACATGTCATCAGGCAAATAATCATAGGTTTAATAAATAACCAACTTCATTCTAGATAACATGCTTATAGGACTCTTGCATTTATGTAATCATTTAAAACCAATTACGCTTAGAAATCATGCCTATAGGAGTAATCAATTGAGCCAGCTTCGTCTATTTCATCACGAGTCTAAAATCAGTCATAAGGTCATTTAAAGTCTGTAGATCTTTCTGTTTATAAAACCATCAACCTTTTCCTTAAAATCAACACGCCCTGCTAGATGTCATGCCTATAGGTCTCACTTAGACAAGTTATTAGGTAATTAATTGCGTAAATTTTGATAAACTACATCAGACAAGGCTAATTCGAACTCCTCATCTGAGAAATATGTGATGAATCAGCCTATCCTACGCTTTAGTTTATTCAAACCAAACCAGTATTTGAAGTCATGCTATATTTTCTCTTTTAAGTGAGGAGGCTTGTTTGGGCCTTAAATGCTATTTGTTTCCCCCTAACTGTTTTTGTGTTTTTTCTTGTCGCCTAGACTTTTATCCTTTTTAAAACTCTGAAAAGCCCAAATTCCCTCCCCTTTAGGATTAGTAGTTTCAATGCCTCCGGGACTGATAGGATTAGGATGGGTAATAGCATGCAATAAGTAACGATACTATTCCGCGCTTAAATACCTTAACGGGGTGGGAAGGATAGATATGGATATGATGATCGATGCGCTAATACCTCATGTAGCCCCTCTCCTGAGGAGTGATTACTGGGTATTGCATTGACATGATACATATTCATCATAAACCTAGGACGCCCTCCCTTTTACTTGCTTTCGTCTATTTCTTTTAGAATTGTTTAAATCTTTCGTAAAATTTCTACCCTCTTTACCTTTCCTCAAGTTTCAACCTATTTGCAATATTGAATGAAAACCCCCTTCTATTTGAGTCCTTAATTGCTAACTTGATTATGTGAAGTCACAATTATAACATGGCCGGGAACCGCACTAGTGGATCTTGGGGGGTGCCTAACACCTTCCCCTTGAGATAATTTCTAGCCCTAACCCGAACTCTGGTTCTTCAAATTCAAACCTTTCTTAGTGTCCTAATGCACTTAATCATTATGTGGCGACTCTTCAATTCCAAAACCCAATTCCCAAAAAGGGAACGAGTTGTCCTCCCAAATGTCATAAATGCTATTTCACGAGAAAAAGGGGGCATCGACAACGATTCGGTCCCATCAAAATAAAAATTAAAAAGTCCCCAAGAAAAGAAACTGGGGCAGAAGTTGTGGTTTTTGTAAGAGATCTGATTTTAAAAGTTGTAATTTTGAGCCCTTTTAAGCTATTTTTGAGCCTTTATCCTTTCTTTCTAACCTCATCCAAAAGCCCATTTTACGGTCCAAAGAAAGACCTTCCAATCAATCTTTGAGTAGTTCCAAGTCAAGCAAGTTAGAGGTTTCATTCACATTAGGGGCAACACTCCGTTCTACACAAGGAAAACAAAAAAATGTGAGAGTCATATCATTGAAAACCTTCACAGGCACCATAAGCGAAGGCAAGTTGAGAGAAAAGCAAAATGAGAGAGGATTTATGGTGAAAACCTTCGGGCACTACAAGTCTAATAAGGATTGTGAATCAGATTGGATAATCGGAGAATTGAAGCCCAATTTCACATTTTAGGGGTATAACAAGAGTTGAACACCATACTTGCTTGACAGTTTAGGCCACTTAATCCGAAAGTGCATATCATGGTCATTAGATTTGGTATCCATATCGGATAAGTTTCTACTTTGTAGTTTTCTTGTTAGGAATCATCTCTTTCCATTGTCCTTTACCTTGTTCCTTTTTTCTTGTTTACTTCCTCTTCTTGAGTCTGTTTGGTAAAAACAAGTGAAAAATGACTTCAAAATTTGCTACCAGGTTTCCAATTGCACAAAACAAAATCTGGCTTGCACATCAAAGTGACATAAGTCAGAAAAGAGCAGTATATGCCCTGAATGGATAACAATCAGCGTACTTTGGGATTTATGAGAAATGCAAAGGTTCGGTAAATGCAATTCATGAGCAAATGCAAAAGAAAGAAGGTATTGAGGCTAAATGAATCAGAGGTATTTTCTATGATAAGGGTGACAGAGAAAGTGGTTGGTCAATAAACAGGCGATGTCTTTCAAGTTGAAATCAAATTTATCATGGCAAGTGAAGGAGCAATCGCCTTAAAGTCAATGCCACAAACCACCACCATGTTTAAACTCACAAGTTTTCTTTGTCTGAAACAGGGATGAAAGCAATGTTCATTTCAAAGCTTGGAAGCTTGAATTTTTCAGGTGTAATGCCCAAATTCTGCTTACGCAAAGGCAATTGAGAAGATCACACATCACTCCTAGGAGACGCACTTCCTAGCTTTGGTCAATTAAATTCATTCCTACGAGACGCACTTCCTAGTTTAAGTCATTGATGTTTCACCCTTGGGAGACGCACTTCCTAGTCTGGGTCTTTCAGGTTATACTGTTTAGGAGACGCACTTCTTAAACTGAGAGTTTATCCCTAGGAGACGCACTTCCTTGTTTGGTTCATTCAAGCTTCACCCTTAGGAGACGCACTTCCTAAATTGAGATTTTACCACTAGGAGACGCACTTCCTATTTGGTTCATTTAAGTTCATTCCTAGGAGACGCACTTCCTAGTTTGAGTCATTAATGTTTTACCCCTAGGAGACACACTTCCTAGTTTGGGTCTTCGGGTTATATTTTTGTTTTAGGAGACGCACTTCCTAAATTGAGATTTTCCACTAGGATATGCACTTCCTATTTGGTTCATTTAATTCATTCCTAGGAGACGCACTTCCTAGTTTGAGTCATTGATGTTTCACCCCTAGGAGACGCACTTCCTAGTCTGGGTCTTTTGGGTTATATTTTTTTTAGGAGACGCACTTCCTAAATTGAGATTTTTCCCTAGGATACACACTTCTTAGTCTGGTTCATTTAAGTTCATTAATAGGAGACGCACTTCCTAGTTTGAGTCATTGATGTTTCGCCCCTAGGAGACGCACTTCCTAGTCTGGGTATTTCAGAATACACCTGTAGGAGAAGCACTTTCCTAAATTGAGAGTTCGTTCGTAGGAGAAGCACTTCCTAGTTTGGTTCATTCAAGTTTCATCCCTAGGTGACTCACTTCCTAGTCTGGTTCATTTAGGTTTTATTTTTATTTTAGGAGATGCACTTCCTAAATTGAGATTTCACCCCTAGGAGATGCGCTTCCTAGTCTGGTTCATTGAAGTTTAACCTATAGGAAACGCACTTCCTAATCAAGTTCTTTTAAGTTATTCTTTAAAGAGACGGACTTCTTGAATTGACATTTCATTCATAGGAGACGCACTTCCTAGTTTGGTTCATTCAAGTTTCACCCCTAGGAGACGCACTTCCTAGTTTGGTTTATTCAGGTTTTATTTTTAGCAGACGCATTTTCTAGTCAAAGTTTTTTGGTTTTACTCATAGGAGACGCACATCCTAGTCTAGTCTTTAGTTTACTCTCATTGTTGCATCAATATTATAGGTGGTTTACAATATTCCTAACAACTCACGAATCTTCCTAATGAAAACTAAGGCAGAAAATTTCGTTTGTTTTGTTTGTTTTGCTTACAGGCACCCACATGGAAAACAAAGGGAAAATAATTCAGGTTTCAAGGGGAGACAGTTCAAAGGAAAAACAGTGTCAAGAGAAAACAGTTCAAATGTTGGTAATCAGGCACCAACCTAGAGAAAAGGGAAAGCAGCAATGTTCAAAGGAAGACGGTTCAAGTTCAGCAATCAGGAGCCCACCTGGAGAACAAGGGAAAATAGTTCAAATCCCAAGGAAAAACAGTACAAATGTTGATAATCAGGCACCCACCTGGAGAACAAAGGGAAAGCAGCAATGTTCAAAAGAAGGCAATTCAAGTTCAGCAATCAGGAGCCCACCTGGAGAACAAGGGAAAACAAGTCAAGTTTCAAGGAAAAGCAATTTAAGTTTTGGCAATCAGGCGCCCACCTGGAGAGCAAGAGAATACGATTAAAGTTTTGGCAATGAGGAGCCCACCTGGAGAGTAAGGGAATACAGTTAAAGCTTTTGCAATCAGGCGCCCACCTGGAGAGCAAGGGAATACAGTTAAAGTTTTGGCAATTAGGCACCCACCTGGAGAGCAAGGGAATACAGTTCAAGTTTTGGCAATCAGGAACCCACCTGGAGAGCAAGGGAATACAGTTAAACTTTTGGCAATGAGGCTCCCACATGGAGAGCAAGGGAATACAGTTAAAGTTTGGAAATCAGGCACCCACCTGGACAGCAAGGAAATACAGTTAGAGTTTTGGCAATCAGGTGCCCACCTGAAGAGCAAGTGAATACGGTTAAAGTTTTCGAAATCAGGCGCCCAACTGAAGAGAAAGGGAATACAATTCAAGTTTTGGAAATCAGGCACCCACCTGGAGAATAAGAAAAGCAATACATGTTTCAAAGAAAGACATCACAGGTTTCAAGGGAAAACAGTTTGAGGTAACAAAGGGAATACAATTCAAGTTTTGGTAATCAGGCGCCCGCCTAGAGAACAAGGGAATACAGTTCAAATGTTGGTAATCAAGCGCCACCCGGAGAATAAGGGAGTTCATTTCAGAATGCAAGTCAATTTAGCGACAAAAGAAGCTCACGGCAAGAATGCGAGTCAACAGTCCGAGATGATCAACAGAAGTTAGTCACAAGCACTACATGCCCAGTATTGATCCTAAAAGCTAAGAAGAACGAGCTAGCACCTACAGCTAACAAGCGCCAAGATTCAAATCTAAAGTCTGCATGAAGAACCATTCAAGACTCAAAATCAAACTTTAGAAGACTTATAGATAGGAATCTTGTAACTCGTAGTTGACAGGCGTAGCTGGTCATTTTCATTTTTTGATTTTTGATGTAATAACAGGATCGCGGACGGGAACCTTGATGGAATGGCACCTCGGCCGGCTTTGTACCTCAGTATACTCCATCACTTGATTCACTTCTCAACTATACATGGCCTGATTCATTTATAGCCAAGGATATGTAGGCAGCTCAGATACCAGGGCTCGGTCACATTCTCCTTTCTTTTAGCTTTTGGTCTCTTTAAATAAGGTTTGGGTCAAAAAACCCGTCTAGTCGTTCTTTGTCTGAAAATACTTCGTATTCCCAGTTAAAAAGGGGCAGCTGTAGACATGTGATTTTTTACCCTCTCCAAGATTTTTCATAATTTAGCATGTAAATGTTTAGTTTAGGCCTTTTTTGGCAAATTATGCTATTAGGCGTGACTAGTAGTTTTTTATTAATAATAAAACAACAAGACCACAAAGGAATAGTACATGTAAGGGGGGCATGGACCTTACCTTACTAATCCTATTGAGGCAAAGAGAAAGCCTCATCTTCTAGCATGCATGTAAAAAATAGGAACTTGAAAGTACCAAATACTCTATGATCGCCATAGAGTTTATAACACACTCTATGATGGTATTACAAGTGATGATGCATTAAAAATGATAAACTAAAACAACATAGAAATTAGAGTCTTGCCCCTCATTAAGCAAACTTGTGAGTTCTACAATTTGAACTTCCTTAAAATCTTCTTTAACTGCCTTCAGATAATCCTCAAAATTCTTCATTTCTTCTCGGATCTATTGGACTTCATAGATGTGGAGGTTATATTGGGGAAAATTGTATACATAAATATATGGTGACGTATCATGACCTGTGCAATAGTCAATGGTCCACGAATTGCAAATAGGCGCAGACAAAAAGAGATACGAGACAAGAAGATAAAAAGAGGTACGAGACAGGAGGTTAAAGAGACGTACGAGATGAGAGGCTCAGAAGCCTTATCCCTATTCAAGTTCAGCTACATACAAGCAACGGGAAGAATAATGAACCTGGCTAAAGGAAAAGATACAAATACAACATTTTAAGAGTAATAAATGATGGAACCGTTAAGGAATATTTACATTCAATGTAATGATTATGTAACGTAGTATTTAATGTTAATAAATGCTCATAATAACCTCATTATGGTTTAGTCATAACGTGCATCTTTAAAGATTCTCAAAAGGATCTATAAAAGGAGAAATATGTAATCAGTCGAGGGATAAGTAACTATTGAAATATACTCTGATTTACTAGCTTACATACTTGAATACTTCAAAATTTCTTTCTTTATTTACTTTTTTTGATGATCAGTAACCCGATTCTTCTAATTTCTAGCTTTGACTAAAAAATCTATTTTTTGGTTAAATAAATTGGTTCCGTTACCGGGAATCTGATAATCAACTATATCTCAACTTGATTTCCTTGTTCATATTAATCATGTCAAACAACAATGACAACACCCAAGGAAATCTAGAAATTCAAATAATCTAACAACTTCAAGGAGACTCTCCATGAGGCTCTCCACGACGGTCTCGTGAAGGCACTCCTGATGGATCTCATACAGATGGCCAGGCTCAAGTCGACAACGTTGAAAATATGAATGAGGCTTTGCAAAAACTAATTGCCTCCCAAGTCATTAAAGCTCTTCAAGCTTTCGTCAACCAATTACCTACTGCTCCACCCACACCAACTCCAAACAATAATATTTTGCAGAACCCCCGTTCTAGATTGGTTAATTCAAGCAGCGGTGGAACTCCTAGTGAAACGCAAGAAGGAGACCTAGATAATCCAGTTAATTCTATTTTACAAAATCTCGTACTAACCTTGAAGAAACAGCTTAAGGAGCAAAATGGACGCATAGAACAAATACCCCGAGTACCGCCCATGATCAAAGGAGTAGACATAGATAAATATTCCCAACAACCATGGAAGCCGAGTGCAGCCCCCCTCCCAATTCCAAAGAAATTTAAGATGCCTGATATTCCAAAGTACGATGGTACATCATATCCACGAGATCACGTTACCGCATTCACCACAGGTGTCAAAGGAAATGATTTGACTAAGTAAGATATTGAATCGGTCTTGGTCAAGAAATTTGGTGAAACACTCACCAAAGGAGCATTAACCTGGTATTCTCTTTTACCTAAAAATTCTATAAATTCATTTGCTGAGCTTGTAGATTTGTTTATCAAACGGCATTCGGGAGCTCAAAAAGTTGAAAAGAGAATGGAAGACATCTTCAAAATCAAGCAAGGAGATTCTGAGTTACTTAGAGAGTTCGTGGATAGATTTCAACAGGAAAGAATGACGCTACCGCGGGTACCTGACAATTGAGCAGCCATAGCCTTTTCTAGTAATCTGAACGAGAAGAGTTCAGAAGCCACGAGGCGACTCAAAGAAAGCCTTCGAGAATTCCCAGCAACAATGTGGAATGACATCTAAAATAGATACAGCACAAAGATGAGGGTTGAAGAAGATATCATTTTACGGCATAAAACTGATAGGAAAACAAGTTCAAGGCAAGTAGAAAATGAAAAAAGATCTGGTAAAAACAGTTATGAGCCTTATATGGGACCTGCGGGAAAAGACCCAAGGTCAAAGCAAGAAAGGTACGATCACAAACCTAGACACAGGGAATCAGGCTCCTCATCAAGGTTTGGTAATGATCGAAGTACATGTGGACAGCGAGATGATGATGGTAGTTTAAAAGCAAGGTTTGGCAGTTACAATTTTAATGTAAGCACCTCTGAACTCGTGGCTGTTTTAAGAGGCATGGGAGATAAGGTACGATGGTCGAAGGAGATGAGATCAAACCCAAACAGACGAAACCCTGATCATTGGTGTGAATTCCACAGCGATCATGGACATAAAACCGCATATTGTAGATTTTTGCAGAGCGAGGTGGATCATTTGTTAAAGAAAGGATATCTCACTGAGTTATTCAGTGAGAAAGGTAAACAAGCATATATGAAAAATAGAGAGGAGCCCGTGAAACCACCCTCACCTAAAAGGATTTTCAATGTTATAAGTGGAGGAGAAGATATCAATGGTGTCTCGTATACCGCAGCTAATAAAACATCCAAAATAATAATCACCCATGGGAAACGGTTATGGCACGTGCTTGAAGAGGAGAATATTACATTCAGCAATGCAGATGCAGAAGGCCTCTTGACTCCATATAACGACGCACTGGTAATATCCTTACTAGTATATGATACTAACGTGAAACATGTTTTGATTGATACAGGTAGTTCAGTGAATATTATTTTGATACGAGTGTTACGCGAGATGCAAGTTGAGGATCAATTGATTCCAAAAGCACATACCTTGTCAAGATTTGATAACTCTAATGTCATAACCAAAGGAGAAGCGATCCTTACCACGTTTGCAGAAGGTGTTGTCAAAGATACCAAATTCCTGGTCGTAGATATGGAAATGGCTTACAACATGATTCTTGGAAGGCCATGGATCCATGATATGGATGTCATACCATCAACTTTACATCAAGTTATTAAATTCCAATCACCATGGGGAATTTGTCAAATTAGAGGCGATCAACAAATATCCAGGAGTATTAACTCCGTTGCAGATTCAACTGTTCAAAGTGAAGTCAAATAGCAATTACAGGATTCAGTTGAGGAGGGTATAACGTCAACCTTAACTGAACAAGGAAAAATAGACGTGGATTCAAGGCCTGACACCATTCAAGAACCAGAGGAAAATGAGAACATTAAAACAACAATAGAAGAGTTAAAGGTTGTGGTTTTATTTATACACTGGCCCGAGAGGAAAGTGTATGTAGCAGCCAATCTCAGCCCAGAGGTAAAACGTAAGTTAATTGAATTTTTAAAGGCTAACGCAGATTGTTTTGCTTGGTCCCATTCTAACATGATAGGGATACCATGAAGGTCATAACTTATAAATTGAATGAAGACCCATAATATCCCCCAGTCAAGCAAAAGAAACGAAAGCAAGGAACTTTCAAGAATCAGGTAATTGAAGAAGAAGTTCAAAAATTGCTCAAAATAGGTTCAATTCGTGAGGTAAAATATCCTAACTGGTTGGCTAACACTATTGTGGTTCCTAAGAAAAATGGTAAGTGGCATGTTTGTGTGGATTACACAGATTTTAATAAAGCCTGTTCGAAAGATTCTTTTCCTTTGCCGCACATAGATCAATTAATTGATGCTACTGCAGGACATGAACTATTAAGTTTTTTAGATGCATACTCAGGTTATAACCATATCAAAATGGATCCAGAAGATGAGGAAAAAACTTCTTTCATAACGGACAGGGGGACTTATTGTTATAAGGTAATGCCCTTTGGTTATAAAAATGCTGGTGCGACGTATCAAAGGTTAGTTACTCAAATGTTTCAAGTGCATTTAGGTAAGACCATGGAGGTGTATATAGATGACATGTTAGTTAAGACTCAGCATTCAGAGAATCATATATCGTATCTATCTAAAACATTTAAAATTTTGCGAAAATATAATATGAAATTGAACCCAGAAAAATGTGCATTTAGCGTGGCATCAGGAAAATTTTTGGGTTTTCTTGTTTCTAACCATGGTATTGAAGTAAACCCATTCCAAATTAAAGTTATTGAAGAAATCCCTGATGTACTTACAAATAAGAAAGAAGTTCAAATACTGATAGAGAGGATCGCAGCTTTGGGAAGATTCATTTCAAGGTCATCAGAAAAGTGTTTCAGGTTTTTCTCAACCCTTAAAAAGCAAGATCATTTTGAATGGAATGAGGAATGTCAAAAAGCACTTAGGAATATGAAGACATATTTGTCAAACCCACCCCTGTTAGCAAAACCAAAGGCTAGGGAAAGGCTTTTTATCTACCTTGCTGTTTCAGAAGCTGCGGTAAGTGCTGTTTTGATTCGAGAAGAACAAGGTAAATAATATCATATCTATTATGTTAGTAAATCTTTGTTAGATGCAGAGACACGATTTCCACAATTAGAAAAATTAGCACTCGCTTTAATCATGGCATCTAGAAAATTGATGTCATATTTTTAGTGTCACCCTATTGCTATAGTAACTGCATATCGCATAACAACAAAAACAAGCACAAGTGAAATGCCTTTTTCTTTAGTTTATGGAGCTGAAGCACTAATCCCGGTAGAAATAAGAGAACCAAGTACAAGATTGTCACAAGCGACACAAGAGTCAAATAACGAAGAGAATTCAGGTCAATTTAGATCTATTAGAAGGCAGGAGAGAAGCTGTGTTAATAAGAATGGCCGCACAAAAACAAGTGATCGTGCGTTATTACAACAGGAAAGCACGCTCGAGATACTTCAAAATTGGGGACTTCGTGCTTAAAAAGGTTTTTTAATCTACAAAGGCAACCAATGCGGGCAAACTAAGTCCTACCTGGGAAGGACCTTACAGAGTTCGTGATATTGCAGGAAAAGGAGCATATGAGTTGGAAACAATGGACGAGAAGGTACTTCCTTCACACTGGAATGCTATTCATTTGAAGAGATATTACTTTTAAGATAAAATGCACGATCAGGTATCGACATATTAAATTTTATGTTTTGAATTGTTAAAATTTTACTAACGATTTTAGATGCTAAGGAAAACCCTCACACGTACTAAATGATGAGTCACGACCTGTAAGGCAAAATGGAATAAACTAAAATTCCTAGCCCAGGGTTACAATAATTCTAATATAAATATAAACGGGCTGAGCAGTCCTCATCTATAATCGCACCCCCAAGTCCCGTATGTATTTCCTTTTCAGTAAAAGGACCAGGTGAAAGAGACTATCAAGTGCTCGAGGCTTCATACTTCAACACTCAAACACTTGGGGGACTACATGCAGTAACGTGTAGATAAAGGGCAATTAAGATTGAGCAAAAATCAAGCATAAGAAGAGTCAAGTACGGAGTGGAAGTAAAGAATTCATATCATACATCATAGTATTCTTTCCCATGAGAACAATGGAGTCACCTCTCAAAACCATAGTTAAGGGTAAATACTATGTACTAAAATGGGTTATAAAGAAAAACCCCGTCTCTATTGTTCTTCTTTTTGTAAAAATCTGTTACAAGAAAAACAGTTGCAAGAAAGTTATAGATGTAATTCAAATACATGTAGAGGATTATTCAAAACTTGTCAAAGTTCATAAATGAAAACTTGTCTAAGTTGTTGCAAATAAAACATGTGTGTTCCTATTTCTTTTATCGTATAATCAACACCATTATGAAGTGGAGACGTCTTCTTCATCAAGTGTTTAAATATAAAAGGACCCTCTTTTATAAAACTCATGTCATATAGTCATGAGGATAATGAAAGCATTTTCAGAGGATACAAATGCAGTCTATTCTTTAAGTCCTTAAAAAAAGGCACGAATAGAACGGATGGAGGTTTAAAGACAAACTTCTTAATGTTTTAAAACTAAAGACTAATTATAAAACTTAGTCATCGAATTGTTCATGCAAAAAGTGCCCCTTGAACAAAGCTTGGGGACTTGAACTTCTTTAACTAATAATTAGGAGTCTGACTAAGAAAAAATTTATCACAAGAAACCAAAAACTTTGAACATAGATTTCCAGATCGGCACCTGCCAAAAGGGAATTTCAAACAAATTACAAAAACTTTTTAAGAAGAAGAAACTAAAGAAAGATCATCAGCGGGCTCAACTAGGACTGCATCATCAACAACTAAAGATTTGTCTTCAATCACCGTAGTGGTAGCACCCACGGGCAATATCTCATCTTGACTAATAGCAATAGGCACAAATAAACTTAAGGAAAGTGTAACACTCATGGCAATCTCAACAGACACGGGGACTTCAGATGCGGCAGATACGAGAACTTCAGCTGCAGGAGTCTCAACCAAAGAAGTTTCAATTAAAGAAGTCTCAACCAAAGGAATTTCAGTCACGAGAGGACCAGCTTCGGGAGATGAAAAATCTTGTGGCTGTTGTGCTTGTTCAATGGCCTCATTCACCTTAGCTAATTCAGATTCAAGGTTGAAATTTTCTTGGCTCATTTCTACCAAGGTGTCACGATGAGACTTTAGACAGGTCCAACTCACTTCAATATTGGTTGACTCCTCGAGAAGTTCATAATCTTTCTCCCATGCAACAATTTCATTCTTAAGTTCCTCATTCTTAACTAAAACGGAATCATAAGATGATTAAAGTGTGGTGCGAGAATTTTCCAGAGAATGGATCCTGTCTACAGAAGCTCGCAATTCTTCTTGTGCCCGAGAAAGCTCTTGTGCTACCTCTCCTGCGTGCATCTCTTTCTAAGTCAGCAAAACCTTTAAAGCCCTATTCTCTTCAGTGACCTTGGACAACTTTTTCGAAGAGGAAGATTCAAGGCGCTCTTTTTCCTTCTTATACTGGACTGAAGCAGCCTTAATCGTCGCCAGCTCAGAGGTTAGAGTTTGAACTTGCTTCTCCAAGGTACTTTTTCTTTTCTCCAAATTTTTCTTTATCGATCTGTAAACTTTCGAACTGGACCTTCCAATTATTGGCCTCCAATTGAGAGCCACGAGCAGCTTCTTCTGCGTCATGAGCAGCCTTCTCTAAATCACGAGCCAGTTTCTCTAAAAGGGGGACTCGAGTCATAAGTTCAGTACCAATGAGATTGGCCTACTCAAATAAATAAAAAAAGAAGATAAGGTTAGGGCTCCTGAAGTGAAAAAATCTTAATAAAATAATAAACCAGAAAATACCTTCAAACTTGCATGCACAATATCATTCAGGAGGGTCATATTACTATGACTCTCAAATTTAGCCTTCTCAATAGGGCCAATCAGAGGCTCGAGCCACGTATCAGCTTGCCCAGACTTCCTTAAAAGGCTGATGTTGCTAGGAACTTCAATGATCACGCTCCTCATAGCAGAACCCCTACTTGAGGAACCCGTTTCCGTATGATGAACAATGGGGGGAGAGACTATTTTCAGGTTTGTTTGTTTTTTTTAATCTTGCCCATGGTTGCTAAAAAGAAAGTGAAACGAGATTAAAAAAACAAACAAACCTGAAAATAAAATAAAAAGGGCACAGGAAAAAATTTAATACTCACGTGCAAAATTCCACTTCTCCGAAAAGCATACGTTCTTTTCACCCGCTAAACCAACAGTGGGAGCAGCAACGTACCGGGCATATCAGCCACGATCTTTATCATCCTTAGGGTTAAATAAAACCCTCTTACTCCTAGCTGCTAAACCAAACACACCGTTTCAAAAAATCCTTGGTGAGTAAAGATGAATCAGATGGGGAAAGGTGAATTCAACATTCGCCATATTAGCAAGATGCCTCAGGCGAGCAACAGCTCTCCATACAATCGGACCAATTTGGCCCAAACACACATTGAAAAAATGGCAAAAATCTAGAATAACCGGGTCAGTGGCCGGTTTAAACCCTAGAGTAAAGGGATATGTATAGACAAAGGAATATCCTATTAAGTAGGATGTAATTCTCTAGTTAGGGTTAGGAACGATAATTGGAAAATCATCACTCCAATGACAGTCCTTACGAACTATGGGGGATAAACTTCTATGATTTGAGTAGGATAAGGGTCAGCACGATCTAGAGATTCGATTTAAGTTTTAAGGGATTCTCTATCATGGTGAAAGGAAATTTCAGATGGAACTATTTCTTCAACTAAAGGCTCACGAAGTGGCTCGGAAGATTCTTTGTTACAAGAAGAACTCCTTTGAGATGTGAACCTCTAATCCTAGAAGAGGGACCAGAACTAGAAGGAAGAGTTGACATACTACCACGAGCGGAACCTAGGTTACGGAGTCTACCTCCTCTTCTATGCCTTACCGGAGCATTAGGGAAGTTATCCAGAATGGGAGTTTTTCTGGGGTTAGAACTCGATGAAGCCATGGAAACAGAGGTCGAAGTAAAACAAGAAATAATAAAGAAAATTCAAAGGGTAAAAGTGTTCAATACGCTTTAGGTGGAACAAGACAAGAAGAGAGGTTATATTTATACTAATAGATAACTGAAAAAGGAAAAAACTACGATGATGAAGAAACCATAATGATGATAACTGATACTTCGTGAAAAGTGAAGCCGAAAAGAAAGCTTAAAAAAGTGCTACAAAATAGTGTAACCAATGAAAAAGCGACACGTGTCTAGGGCATTAAAAGGAAGTGACAGTTGAAGCGTCAACTTTGTCATAACATTAATGGTGACAAAAATTCTCCTTTAATGAATTCCACTTCCCAAATATTCAAAATGATGAATAAATGAAAAATGGGGGGACTATCTGTATTGGGAAAAATTGTATACATAAATACACGTGGAATAGTCAATGGGTCATAAATGGTCCACGAATTGCAAACAAGCGCGGACAAAAAGAGATACGAGACAAGAGGATAAAAAGAGGTACGAGACAGAAGGTTAAAGAGATGTACGAGATGATAGGCTCAGAAGCCTCATCCCTATTTAAGTTCAGCTACATACGAACAACAGGAAGAATAATGAACCTGGCTAAAGGAAAAGATACAAATACATCATTTCAAGAGTAATAAATGCTGGAACCGTTAAGGAATATTTATATTCAATGTAACGATTATGTAAAGTAGCATTTAATGTTAATAAATGCTCATAATAACCTCATTATGGTTTAGTCATAACGTGCATCTTTAAAGATTCTCAAAAGGATCTATAAAAGGAGAAATATGTAATCAGTCGAAGAACAAGTAACTATTGAAATATACTCTGATTTACTAGCTTACATACTTGAATACTTCAAAATTTCTTTCTTTATTTACTTGTTTCGATTATCAGTAACCCGATTCTTCTAATTTCTAGCTTTGACTAAAAAATCTATTTTTTGGTTAAACAGAGATGGCAACCCCTTTTTGCTTTGCAGCTCTCATTGGGAGTTGCTTGAGTGTTATTTCTTGATTCACCTTCTTTTTTTCACTATGCTTAGGAGAGAAATCTCCGATCGCAGCCGCCTCTTCCTTAGAAGATTTAATCAATTCGTCTTCTTCAGCTTCGTCGGAAATAGCAAGACATAAGCTGGCCTCAAGTTTTTGATTAGTTCTTTTTGTATAGACATCCATAATGGTCCATGCCTCTTCAATCTCTTTTTACTACATTGTTCATGTTTTTGTGCTTTCTGAATCCGAGCAGCAGTTTTTGAACCAGTTGAAAATGCACTTTTGTGAGGTTTTGGACTGTCCAAACCATCCAATAGTGCACGGTCATGTTCTGATATCAAAGCCTTGTTTGAACTGTCGCCTGACTTTTTAAAACTCTCCAAGTGTACTGCTACAAATTTCTGATGTTGTTGTTGCACAGATGGAAAAAACAATGCGGCATTTTGATTTAATTTTGACTTACTTGGCTGCTGTTGCATATTTTCCACCACTTTAGAAGAATCGTCCTGTTCATTAACTGTATTACCCACAAGAACTGTAGCGACAAACCTATGTGCACTTGATTTTAGTCTTAGCTCTTGTTCATTGATCACCTTCATTGTTTCTGCATATTGCAACTGCTTAGACCTCTGCTCCATCCCTTCATTCAATGTAATAGCATCCTTCAAATTTGGACTTTGTAGACTATGCCCAGCATCAACAGCAATATCTCTCTTGCCAAGCATTTGTCCTTCTTTGTAGCGAGCAGTAGCTTTAGAAGCTACTTGAGTAAACTGTTCCTTAGCTTTTCCTTGTACAACTATAGCTGCAGGTAACAAAGCATTGAGACCATTAACCCTCTGGCCCTCGATGAGTGCACATTCTTCGGTTTTATGCAAAGGAGCAGTGGTTACAATATCTGGTCTAACATAGGCAACAGATGAATGATGAAGTTACCCTGAGCCTAAACCTTTATCGTCCCCAGCTGCCACAGTAACTAGATTATCAAAAGCAGCTCGATCACTTATTTGACCTTCCTCCAGATGTTGAGACACTCTAGCAAGAGCTGCTGCAACTGGTACTTGGGCCTTAACAACATTTGTTCGTGGACTATCTACTTCGGATTTGTCACTAGAATGTCATGCTAAGTTCAAGTTCAAGCCACCTAGACCTTGCTGTTCACACAATTAGTAGCATTTTTCTTCTCATCCAACAACTTTCTCAAATCACCTTGATATTTTTCGTTGTTTAATCCATCATCATGTTCTTCTACCTATTGCATATTACCATTCCCTCTTGTTTTTTTAATCAATGAACTACACTTAACATCAGCATGTCCTTGTGTTTTGCATATTGTGCAGTATGATGGAAGATTATCAAAGATAAACTCTTGCACGTGTTCAATAAATTTTCTAGATTGCTCATTTATAAATTGCAACTTCATATTATTGGGATGTTTTTCTAAAAGATCCACTATTACCTTAACTCTAGTTGTGCTAGGTCTTGTCCTCACCTATGTCGATTTGTCTATAGCTATAGGTTTCCCAACAGCTGAAGCGATTGACAATAGAGGTTTCGTGGCAAACAAGTTCGTCGGCAAATTTGGAAGTCACACCCATGCTACTGTTCTTGATGTTTCCACCTTTGGGTTGTAGTCTTGAGTCCATGGGAATGTACGATATTGATGTTGTTGTCCTCTATACTGTAAATAGCCCACCTGCTTGGATTGAACTACTACAAAATCCTCATAAACATCACAGCGAATCAACAATTGTCGAAACGCAAGCACTCTGATCAAACATCGACCTTTTATCCCAAACTGTGATGGGATTAAATTTCGAAGTTCTTGCAATTCATGGTGATCTATATGATACCTTCATCACCACAGCCTGGTGTAGTCCCTCCTCAACAGCATATTCTTCTAACTCCTTAAAAGAAAACTGCATCGTAAGCTCGCCATGAACATATTGGATATGTTTGAGGATGGTTTTTGTTACTGCTTGGGATTTTGATGCGATCAATGAAGCATATGAAGTTGATGTAGGATTAAAATTCATCTCTCCCATAGCCAGAGGTTTGGGAAAGGATTTGGCAGCCATGGGAACTACCAAATCATTGGCTTTGTCTAGATCGTCATTCTTATAACTCATTATTCCGGTGATAAAATCGCTTGATTTTTGTCAGAGAGATACCTCTTGTTCTGGAGACGTAACACCATTACTTTGAATTGCCATTTTTGAAGTAGAATCATGCTGGAAAATAGTAGTTTGACCCAGTTGTTCATTTGCTACAGTAACCGCGTTACCATTTTGAAGATCTACAGCAGCTCGATTGGAATTTGTAGATGAAACCAGTTGGGGAAGGTGCGCAATAGCTAAGGGGATCTTTTGTGACTGGTCCGATGGCTTTTGTCCGCCGACGACGCTACAGCGGTCATGAGATCACCACCACTGTGTTGTTGTAGGATAATCCCAGACCCTTAAAAACTTCTTCCTAATCTGTATGAAATTATATACTAGTTAAGTGTGCTCTTTTTAGTTTAGGCCTAACGTCGCTATTTCAATCATTTTTAACTCTTTTACTTTATTTTCTCACAAAAAATACCGAAAATTACAAACAATAGTTTCATTAAGGTTTTGTAGTCATTGTAATCTTGAAAAAATGCCAAAAAATAATTTTGTTTTAAAGGTCAGTCTTATTTTAATAATTATTTCTACTTAAGTAAGGCTAATTAATATTTTTGGTAATATTTCTATATGGATATATTTTTAGTTAATTAAGCTAATTTTAAGCAAAGCTAGTCATAAAGGCCCAAGTTTCTAGCCCCTTCCTTGAGCCCAATACCCTTAAACCAAAATAATAACCTAGACCTAACCTATTAAAAGACTAGAACTAAAGAGCTGAAAATACACACAAAAGAGAGGACCTAAAAATTAGGCCTAGACACTGAAAATCAGGCATCGTTTTTCAGTAGAATGAAAAGAGAAGACTCTTCATCTTCCTCATGGACCTAAGTAGCTAATCCTAGGTGACTACCCTAATCCCCTAAACCTTCCAACGACACCTCCATCTCCAACACCCAGTAAAAAAAACGAGAGATAACCCTCCCTCTTCAGCTCTCAGGGCTGCTGCCACCGTCGTCCTCTCCAGCGAGCTCCCTGGCCAGTAGCCATGCTTAGCCATTGACCACCTCTCTCTCTCCCTCATCTCAACTCGCATCTCCTCTCTCCTTTTTCTTACACAGCCATTACTCCTTTTCTATTTTCAACGAGAAATATTTAAATATACAGAACAAAAAGAGAAAATCGGTTACCATCTTTCAAGGAGGTCAGACAAAAAACCTTAAATAGAAATGAGGTCTCCTTCTCAATAGAGAGAACGCATACCTAAGCAGCCATGACACTCCATTTTTGAATATCAGCAATGCCGGAGAAACCATCCAAACACCGCCTGTCTTCTTAATGCCAAAAGCTCAAAAATCTCTATTAGAAAATGCAGCAACACAACCAGGAAAACAATCTCAAAAACCAACCTAAATAGCCCGCCCTGCTCTAACCCAGTCGAATTTCGAAGTCGAGTTTGGAGTTCTTCGTTGCTAGCTACTGATCGAGGTTTTCCAGTCAGGTTTACGGCTCCTTCGAGGTTGTCGCGTCCACGGTTTCTGATCCTAGTTCTGTTTGGACTTTTATTGTGATGTCAAGATCTGGTTATAGCTACGGTGAACTTCATTTGTGTAGTTGCTGGAATTTTTGTTAGTCAAAAGATTATTTCAGGTTCATCTTTCTTCTCCCCTCTGTTATTTGCGGTATTTTTGTCATATATTTCATAGTTAAAAATGGAGGAAGCTTATGTTTGATTGTTCTGACTCTCTGACTCAATTCGTTTGAACATTGTGTTGGTGTGCATCTTCCTTACTAGCTTTCTTAACTTAAGATTTTAATGTTTCTTCCTTTTGAAATCCAAAGTTATCAATAATAAGATAGTTTTCTCAACTCTTTTTTAAGGAATAATCTCTGTGGTTGATCAAATTGAATTATAAAATCTATTTACAAATTAGCTTGTGTTGGAGTTAATCATGAAATCTGGGCGTTGGTTTATAGTAAAAGGCGATTGGACTTAGTTATGGGTGAATTTGAACTATCGTATATTTTGAGACTGGGTTTGAAGTAATTCTGCTGTTATTTATTCTTACTCTCGTTAATTGGGCCGCTAAGAATATGCTTAGGCCGACCACGTGGGCAGGCAAATTTTTCGGCGCGATTAATAAATTATCACGGCTCTGGGTACAGCTCATGTGACATAGTCGTGATACATAATCTCCAATCCGCGTGTGCATTTCCTGTGACCCGATTATAATTTCTAATAATAATGTAATAAACATGTTATAAATCGGGGTATACATTTCATGTGACCTGATTCTCATTTCCAACAAGGTTAAATAGAACGTGTCGTGAACCATGGGCGCATTTTATGTATCAGGGCTTATGATGTGTTTTAAATAACCTTGAAATTTTCTGAAATATTAAAAGCGGCCATAAAGTTAAAAATGCACAATAGAACAGGTAAAAGATCAGATAATTAGGTCAATAATAATAGTTGAACGACCGTGCTAAAATCACAAAACTCGAAAATGCCTAACACCTTCTCCCTTAACAAAATTCCTTACCTAGATTTCTACATTCGCGGACCATAATTAAAGTCAAATTTTTCTCGATTTGGGATTCTAAACCGGTGACTTGGGACACCATAAATTATCCCAAGTGGAGACTCTGAATAAATAAATAAATATTTTTTCGATTGTCACTTAAATTGGAAAAACTCCCTTATATCCTTTTTGGGGTAGGAAAAAGGAGGTGTGACATACGCCATATTCAAAGCTGTCTTGAGCTTCTGAAAGCTCTCCTCACACTCGTCCGACCACCTGAACTGGGCACCCTTCTAGGTAAACCTGGTCATCGGGGCTGCAATGGATGAAAACCTCTCCAGAAACTGACGGTAATAGCCTGCCAAACCCAAGAAACTCGGGGTCTTTGTAGCTGATGCGGGTCTAGGCCAGTCCTTGACTACCTCTATCTTCTTCGGATCCAGCTGAATATCCTCTACTAAAACAACGTGACCCAAGAATGCAACCGAACTTAACCAGAACTCACACTTTGAAAACTTGGCATATAACTGACTATCTCTCAGAGTCTGAAGAACAACTCTTGGATGCTACTCATGTTTCTCCCAGTTGCGGGAATAGATCAAAATATCGTCAATGAAGACTATCACAAACGCATCCAAGTACGGCTTGAACACTCAATTCATCAAATTCATAAAAGCTGTTGGGGCATTTGTCAACCCAAATGACATCACCAAGAACTCATAATGCCTGTACCGAATGCAGAAAGCAGTTTTAGGGACATCGGATTCCCTATTCCTCAACAGATGGTAGTCAGATCTCAAGTCAATCTTCAAAAATACCTTGGCACCCAGAAGTTGATCAAACAAATCATCAATCCTCATAAATGGATACTTATTCTTGATTGTATCCTTGTTCAACTGCGGGTAATCTATGCACATCCTCATCGATCCGTCCTTCATCTTAACAAACAATACTGGCGCACCCCAAGTCGAGACACTAGGCCTAATAAAGCCATTATCAAGCAAGTCTTGTAACTGCTCCTTCAATTCTTTCAACTCAGGCGGGGCCATACAATACGGTGGAATAGAAATGGGTTGAGTGCCCGGAGCCAAATCAATGCAGAAGTCAATATCCCTGTCGGGTGGCATACCCAGCAAGTCTGAAGTAAATACCTCAGGAAACTCACGGACAATAGGCAGAGAATCCATAGAAAGAATCTCAGTACTAGAATCACGAACATATGCCAAATAGGCCAAACACCCCTTCTCGACCATACGACGAGCTTTCATATATGAGATAACCCTACGGGTAGAATGACTAGGAGTTCCTCTCCACTCTAAACGAGGTAAACCCGGCAAGGCTAAGGTCACAGTCTTGGCATGACAGTCCAAGATAGCGTGGCAAAGTGATAACCACTCCATCCCTAATATGACATCAAAATTAACCATATCCAGAAGTAACAAATCTACTCGAGTCTCAAGACCCCCAATCACAACTATACATGAACGATGGACACAATCTACCATAATAGAATCACCCACCGATGTAGACATATATATAGAAGCACTCAAAGAATCACTAGGCATTACCAGATACGGTACTAAATAAGACGACACATAGAGTATCTAGATCCTAGATTAAATAGAACGAAAGCATCTCTTCTACAAACCAGAACAATACATGTGATAACTGCATCATAACTACATCAAAAGCCTCCGCCTTAGGCCTGGCTGGAAGAGCATAACATCGAGGCTAGGCCCCACAACTCTGAACTACATCTCTAGGATAACCTCCTGCTAGCTGGCCTCCACCTCTAGCAGCCTGACCTCCACCTCTAATGCCTCTACCTCCACCTCTAGTACCTCTACCTCCACCTCTAGCTAGTTAAGCGGGTGGTGGAACACTCGGTGCCTGAACTATTGTACAGG
Source organism: Nicotiana glauca (assembly GCA_026770625.1). NCBI lineage: Eukaryota > Viridiplantae > Streptophyta > Magnoliopsida > Solanales > Solanaceae > Nicotiana > Nicotiana glauca. The sequence continues at coordinate 6,584 of MU737796.1, read as the reverse complement.
AACCTGATGCTGAGAGTTGCTCGGTGCTCGAGGGAAAAATCTAGAAATATGCCTCGTATCACTACAAGTATAACAAGCCATCGGCTGCTGAGACTGCTGACCCTGACGGACAGAATAACGACTATGAAAACTCTAGAGTGCAGATGCACTGATAGGAGCTGATGGTGCACTGTATGACAACTGATCAGAATACTGCATATGAGACTTACGGCCACCTGGAGCATCGTGAGAAGCCTGAAATGTAAAATGAAACGGCATGGAGGAATGGACCCTACCAAAAGAATCCATGCCTCCAAAAGAGGCACCGCTGAACTGGCCCGAATGACGAGGCCTCTTGTCAGACCCCTAACCACTCTCTTATTATAGAACCATCTCAACTCTCCTAGCCACATTGGCGGCATCCTAAAAAGAAATTTCGCTCCCCGTATCCTTAGCCATATGCAATCGAATAGGCTGAACGAATCACTCAATGAACCTCATCACACTCTCTCTCAATGGGAAGTATAAGAACAGCATGAAGGGCCAAGTTAATGAATCTGGTTTCGAACTGAGTGACAGTCCTAGAACGCTGCTCGAGACACTCAAACTGCCTCCAATAGTTCTCCCTTTGAGCGATAGGAAGAAACTTCTCCTGAAATAGCTGAGAGTACTAATCCTAAGTCAAAGCCGATAACCCAACTGGTCTAGCCAAACAATAATCCCTCCACCAACTCTTAGCGGATCCAGACAAACAAAAAGCAGAAAAGTTGACCACATTGGTCTCCACTATCCCCATGTTCCGTAGAACCTCATGACAATTGTCCAAATAATCTCGGGATACTCAGAAGATGTACCACCAAAAGTTGTAGAGATGAGCTTGGTGAACCTGTCTAATCTCCACAAGGCATCAACAGACATAGTTAGCCTTTCTCCGGTCTATGCCAAAACACCAGGCTGAACTACCCCAATTGGCTGAGCTGCTGGAGTCTGAAACTGGGGAGCCATCTGCTCCGGAGTGTGAGTAGTAGGAGTCTGGGCTCCTCCTCCATCCTGAGAGACGGCTGGTGCTACAGGAAGCAAGCCTGCCTAGGCGACACTCTCCATAAGGCCCACTAGACAGACAAGAGCATCCTAAAGTACCGGGGTGGCGATGAACCCCTCTAGGACCTGAGCTGGTCCTGCTGGAACTATCTGGGCTGGAACCTTATCGTCAAACTCAAGCTGAGGCTCCGCTGCTGGTGTTGGTTCTCGAGCTCTGGGATGAGCCCTACCTCCGCCTCGGGCCCTAAAACGGCCTTGACCTCTGCCCCTCGCAGGAGCTGCTACTGGGGACTCAGGCTGCTGGTCAACTTATGAAGCGGTATGTGTTCTCACCATCTACGAAAGAACAGGGTGGAAGTTCAATTAGCATTGAGAAATCAAGTCGCACGAAAGGAAAGAATAGATGTGAAGTTTTTCCTAACTCTGTAGCCTCTAGGGATAAATACAAACGTCTATGTACCAGTCCCTCAGACTCTACTAAGCTTGTCCGTGAATAGTGAGACCTAAGCAACCTAGAGCTCTAATACCAACTTGTCATGACCCGGATTTCCCACCCTCGGAAATCGTGATAGCGCCTGCTAGTGAAAGCTAGGCAAGCCAATCAATACATGTATCTAACACTTTTCATTTTTAATCCCTTAACAATTGTGAGTTAACATTTTTTTAACAACAGAAATAATAAAGCAGAAGAATGAGATGTAACAATTTAAAATAATACTGATACAAATCCATAAACTAAAGCTACCCAGAACTGGTATCACAATCTCACATACTGTCTAAGAATACTACAAATAGGGGTCTGAAAGATCAATACAAAGTTGTTTCTGAAATACATAAAAGAAACAGTATGGAAAGATAGAAGGAGATGCCAAGGCCTGCGGATGCCTGCAGGACTGCCTTAGGTCACCTGATGGACTGAAGGTAGCAGCCTCACTGTGGTCCAAAAGCTTCAGCACCGGGATCTGCACATAATGTATAGTGTAGTATCAGCACAACCGACCCCATGTGCTGGTAAGTGTCTAGCCTAACCTCAGCGAAGCAATGACGAGGCTAGGACAAGACTGCCTAATAAACCTCTACAGTTAAATCATATACAGCTGAAAAATAAAGGCAAAAATTTATAGTTAAAGATAGGAGGGGGGAAACATGCTGCAGGGAATATCAGATAACAATAGAAAACCAATAGAGGAATGTAAAGAAAGCCATAATTAAATTATCATCAAGAATCGAGAACTCAATAACACGTGCACGGCATCACCCGTAGTGCTTTTACTCTCATCCTCACCATAAAAATCAATAGAACGGGTACGACATCACCCTTCATGCTTTTACCTCACATAATCATGGCACAGAATTATCCTTCGTGCATTATCACTCATATCATAGTACGGCATTGTACATCGTGCAGCACGAAATCACCCTTAAAGCTTTTATCTCACAATATCGATACGACATCACCCTTCATGCATTAACACTCTCAAAATCATGAACGGCATCACACTTCGTGCTTTACACTCTTCCTCACCCAAGCAACAATTACAAAGAAAATTGGGCAAGGGAATCAATAATATCATAATAAAATCCTGACAAGGGAACAATAGCATAACAACAATACTTCGGCAAGGGAACAATATAATGAGTAACAACATCCCGGCAAGGGAGATAATATCAAAAGCAATAACATCCCGACAAAGGAGATAATATCAAAAGCAATAACAGTCTGACAAGGGAGACAATATCATAAACCTCTTCTCTTTTTCATCCTTACCTCACAACTCAATTCTCAACCTGAGAAAACGCTCTACAATGTTCAATTACCAGTAAAACTTTCACAAGCCTTATTCAATAATAAAAATCATCATATAAAGCATGAACAATACGAAACGGAGTTACATCAATCATAGTATAAGACTCACGAGCATGCTTGACACCAATGTATAGATACTTGTCACCATACCTATACGTCATACTTAACAACTAACACATAGAAAATAAGACACAACTTCTAATCCCTCAAGCTAAGGTTAGACCAAACACTTACCTCAATGCCACGAACACAATTCAAGCCTCAACTACCGCTTTACCTCTTGTTTCCACCACCAATTCCATTGTATCTAGCCATAATTTACTTAATGATATCAATAAATACTAAATGAATCAATTCTAATGCATGAAAATAAGTTTTCTAAAGATTTCCCCAAAAAGTCAAAAATCGACGCCAGGCCCACATGGTCAAAATCCGAGGTTTGAACGAAAGCCCGATTACCCATTCATCCACGAACTTAAATATATAATTTATTTTAAAATTGGACGTCAAATCGTGGTCTAAATCCCCAAAATTTAAAAATCGTAAGTTCTACCCAAAACACTCAATTTCTCCCATGCAAACCCTTGATTTTTAATTGAAATCATGTTAAAAGATGTTATAGATTAAAGAAAATGAGTTAGAAACGACTTACAATTAAATTGGAGAAAGACTTTTCTTTAGAAAATCACCCAAGAGATCTTAGGGTTTGAGAGAGTTTGAAAAATGAAGAAAAATGCTCCTAAGTCCAAATTAACTGGTCGCAGATGTCGCAATTGCCACCATGGGAAAATCCTGTCACCTTCGCAATTGCGAAGGAAACATTGCATTTGCGATTGGGAGGGCTTCGCAATTACCACCATGTGTCCGCATTTGCGAAATGGGCTTGCCCAGGCTTGGTTCGCATTAGCGACACTGGTGTCGCATTTACCAAGCTTGTCCACTTCGCAATTGTGAAGCCTGATTGCGAGATCAGAGGCCTGGGCAAATATACCAGTACTTGCTCCAAAATCCAATTTCACTCTGTGGCCTATCCAAAACTCACCCGAACCCTCGGAGCTCCAAAACAAACATGCACGCAAGTCCAAAAAATCATACGGACTTGCTCGTGCGATCAAATCATAAAAATAACATCAATAACTATGAATTAAACCTCAAATTCATGAAATCACTCAAGAACTTAAAAATTACTATTTTTTCAACTATAGGTCCGTTTTATACCAAACCAATTCTGATCTTTACCAAATTTTAAATATTCAACTTACTATTTTAAACTTGTATCGGGCTTCGGAACCAAGATGCGGACCCGATACCATCAAGAAAATGCATTAATTCACTTCTAAAACCTTTATATTTTCCAGAAAATAATTTTCTTTAAAAATTTATTTCTCGGGCTTGGGACCTCGAAATTAGATTCCGGGCATAAATTTTACTACGGGCCCTACGAGACTGTCGGATCACGAGTTCGGGTTCGTTTACCAAGAATGTTGACCAAAGTCAACTTTATCCAATTTTAAAAGTCAATTTTCTTATTTTACCTAGATTTCATATAAAAGCTTTTCGGAAACGCGCCCGTACTGCGCACGCAAATAGAGGTGAGACAGAAAGAGGTTTTTAAGGCCTCGGAACACGGAATTTTCTTTCAAAATGAGTGATGATCCAAAGCTGGCCACCCATGGCCGCATCTGTGATGGCCTAGCCGCTTCTGCGAGCTCACACCTGCGGCTTGCCAACCGCAGGTGCGGTTATGACAGAAGCTTGAAGCTTCAGCCCTTTCCCACATTTTCCAACTAAGCTGAGCCTCGTCTGATTGATGCTCGGGGCCTCCGGGCCCCGCCTGAACATACCTACAAGTTGGAAATGATAAACGGACTCGCTTAAATCTTCGGAACGCTCGAAATACTGCTAAATTTAAGAATCGCCTCCTAAAACCAGTTGAATCAAACTTATGAACTTCAAGTTCTTCAATCTACTTCCAAAGTGACAAAACACACTTATACTACTCGGATTGGTACCAAATTTTGCGTGCAATTCTTAACTGATAGTACAAATCTATTCCCGGTCTCGGAATTCCGTCGATACGCACACAAAAAAGGCTCTAAAAAATTCAAGATCATTTCTTCATTTCTACACTGAATTCTCTGCCTTACTCTAAAAAGAAAAGACTCAAAAAAATTTCAATCTAGATATAGAAAAAAACGAAAAAGAAAGAAAGTTTCAAGGTTGTTCTTTTTCTAAGTCCAACTCTTCTTTGGATTCTGGGTTTTGAAAAGGTCTTTTGGAGTCCCATTGTGCTTTGTTGCTGTTGTTTGTTGATGTTACTGAGCTCTAGTCTTTAATATTTGTTTGGCTATTGCGAGCTCTGTGCTCAAACATAGGTACACGTCTATAACCTTTGTGTGATCCTCAACTCTAGCATGATGAAATATTTCTGCCCTTCTATGAAATTCAAATATGCTGTTGTCTTCATGTAATGTTTGAGTTTAGTGGAGATAGTGTATTTGCACTTGAAATGAAGTTTGAATTTGCCTTTGTTGGTCATGTGTAACATGTTTAATTTCAATATGAAATGTGTTAATTTGAGGAAACTATGCTCTGTATTGTGGTTGACCATATATGTTTGACAGATATATGGAAATTGGATTCACGTTTATCCATGTTGAAGTGTGTTGTTTTCGTTTTTGGACTTTGATGTTTAAAGCTGAGAGAGGAACGCCATACTTGTAGAACCAAAAAGCATGAAGAGATGTGATTAATTAATTGTAGCCTATTTTCCATGACATTGCTCAATTCCAGATTATAAGATGTTAGTTCCCAGATGTATTATCATCAAATTCGAGATCACGATTTCTAATGTAATAATTTGGTATTGTAATTTTGGATCTGGATGAACGTGTACTCATGTTTAGTTTAATTTAGTTAGCCTGCAATTTGAGAATGACAAATCGCTGGTTTTCCACTCAATGAGGCCCCTTTTTTTAGGACCGTGACATATTTGTGGTAAAAATAGCACGGTATAGCCAGTTTTCGGACTGATCATTTAAAAACAGCTAGCATTTATCAAATCAATGAAAAATAGCCATTATTTTGCTGCAACAGAGACCGGTCTAGCATAATATAATGGAGTTCGGTGAACCTGTGTATGAACTCCAGCATATTATGTTGGACCAGTATACTTTGCTAGCTCCAGTATAATATATTGGAGACTGAAGCACCGATGCTCCAAATTCCAGTATATTATGCTGGACCGGTATACTTACTGGAACACCGGTATATCATGCTGGAGTTCTAGTGTACTTATGTTGGAGCATACTTATCCTGAAACTTCAGTATGATATGCTAGAGTTCAAGTATACTTATGTTGGAACTCCAGCATAATATACTGGCATATTTTTCGAGTTTTGAACAGTATTTTCGCTCAAATTTATTTTTACCTGAAAAGTAACTAAATTTCGATTGCATTTGAAACTGAGCTATTTTTGACCGACCATAAATCTGACAATTTTTTAATTTCATATTAGAAGTTTGAAAGATGATTTGGGCAGGTGGCTTGAAGCCCAGTCACGTTTCAGTGGACCCATCGGAAGTCTGGTGCCTTTACTTACTTAATATAAGGTTAAAATATCACGGTATAGCCAGTTTTACACTGGTCAATGAAAAATAGTCAGTGTTTATCAAGTCAACTAAAAATAGCCACTATTTTGCTGCAACAGGGATCGGTCCAGTATAATATACGGGAGTTCTGGTGCATTTGTGTACG
>MU737795.1:0-16897 GCA_026770625.1 Nicotiana glauca | reverse complement strand
GATTGGAGGTAAGTTTTATGAGCTAATTTCGTGATATTATTGTAGAATCATCATCTAAATCTCTGAAAATTAGGTGGAAATTGGAGAATTTAGGGCTTGGTTTTTGGTATTAAAAATTTGGAATTTGAAGGGGTTATTGGACTCAGATTTTGATAAACTTTATATGTATGGACTCGTGGTGAGACGAGGATTCCGAAATGTGGATTTCATAATTTTTCAAGAAGTGGGCCCGGGGCTCGGGTTTTGCCAACTTCGTATTTTTGGTATTTTTCGAGTTATTTCGATTGGGTTATGTTCCATTAGCCTATTTTGATATATTCCTATTGGGTTTGATCAGATTTGGCACCCGTGGAGGTTGATTCAAGAGGGAAAGGCATAGCGGACTAGTCTCGGAGCCGGTTCGAGGTGAGTAATAGATGTGGATGATGACCTGAGGGTTTAAAACCCCGGTATATCACACTGTGACGCTGTATTGAGGCGAGACACGTACTCTACGGTGAGTGCGGGGTCGATTGTGATTGGGACTATGGCTTAGTCCGACCGAGTGACATTGTACTGTGTTGTTGGCTATAAATGAGCCGGTAAACCTCCTACTTGGATGGTTATGGATAAATTTGGGTTGCGTGCCGGTTATTTGGATCCCGTGAGGATCGTTATCACTGTTTCTATGATTTATAACATGTTTTCATGATATCAGTCCTGAGCTAAACACTGTCTAAATATGATATGCAAATTCTGAGATTCTGAACAACTAATTCTATAATTACTGTTAAACGGAACTAGAAATGGTAAGTTATTTGTGCCTGTGAGGCTTGCATGCATATAGCTGGACTGATAGTGGATCGGGTTGCACGCCGCAACATATGTTACTATGATATTGCGCTTGGGTTGTAGGAGCCCTCCGGAGTCTGAACACCCACAGTGAGCGCGGGTACCCAAATGGATCGGGCTACGCGTCGTAGCGGTCATGTGCATTGCATTGCATTCATGCATTGATATATTTATCTACTTTGACTGTTTCTGTTAGCTGTTATTACACTGTTAAACGTGTAGGAGTCCTGTTCTTAGCTTTACTCTGTGCTATATTTTGGGATTTCTTACTGTCAGACATTATACATGTTTATCACCACTGAGTTGGAAGTACTCACTTTACTCCCTGCACCTTGTGTGCAGATTCAGGTACTCCAAGAGCTAGCTGAGCTTATTGCTGTTCTTCAGGGCCTTTTCACGGAGTTGTCGAGGTAGCTGCCTGACGTCCCCAGGACCCGACTTCTCTCCTATTTTCTGTTATTTGACTTTTTTTTCCGCGTACTTCAGACTATGTTGTTTTACAGTATATTGTGTTATTCTGGTAGAGGCTCTAGACTCATGACCCCCAGGTCTTTGGGAGGTTGCTCAGTATTGTTGATTTTCGGATTATTTCTATCTATCGGTTATATTTTGGTTTCGATGTTGTTAATAATTTTCAAACAAATGGTTTTGAGCTCTATGCTCGGGTTGAGAGTGAAATTGGTCGGGCTTGCCTAGCAGTTGTGTTGAGCGCCATCACAACCGGGTTTGGGGTCGTGACAATAGGCACAATCAATCGATGGTCATTCAATCAACAACAATAGACACATCGTTGAACAAGTAGAGAAATCCAATGACTCAATTATATAAAAACATAATAAGAATTTATCTTACAAAAGGTTCCATCAAAACCCTAGATAACAAATTTGCTATTCATAATAGTATTCAAAAACACAATACTAGAATTCATAACCAACAATAAAAATAGGAAGAAGGAAGTGAAAAACTCGTACAAGAATTCTCCACTTTGCTCCCAGTGTGTTCTTGACTCCGTAGGTCGAATCTCCGGTCTCCTTAGCCTCCTTAGGTCTAAAAACAAGCTTCCTTCTTTTGCTTGGGCGAGTTTGTTGAGTTTATAAAGGGTTGGGATAAGTTTCCTCCGATTTACACCTTAGTTCCAAAATTTCTGGGCAGTTACACAGTCCACCGCGGCCGCGGTGAAAGACAAACATTCTGCCTCATTTTCTTAGCTTATCGCGGTCCAGCCGCAGTCGACCGCGGTCACGGTGACATCAAGCCCAGTTCTCTTTGCCTCTTTCTTACTTATTTTTGCTCGGGTTCTTCTTGATTGACTTTTTATCCTCATTCTTGACTTCAAAACACTCCATAAGCTCTTCCTAACTTGGATTGGTCCCTGCGAAGCAAAAGAACACCAATTAGAGTATTTTTTTAAAATCATTTAGCCTTTAAAACAACAATAAATCATGGTAAATTTAGAGTGTAAATATCGTGTATATAGCCTATTATCACTAAGTCACCCTCTCCCTATAAATAGAGGATTCTATTCCATTATAATTCATCCCAAATCAATAAGAATTCTCTCTCTCTACTTTTCTATGCAATACTCTTTTTTTTTTCTTTTATTGTTCATAACACATTATCAGTACGAGATTCTAGCCAATTGAGTAGAAGCTTTGGGATTGAGCATAATGATTGTCAATTATACCTTGAACTTCCTTTATGATTAAATTCTGGATTTAAGGTAAGTATTTTACCGTAATTTTCTCTTTCATTCTATAATTTAATTTTAAATACAAGCAAAAAAAAATAAATTTTGACTATAACTCTAATGGAGTTAGTAAGAAATTATAACCACTCGAAGTGGTAAAATGTCTACATCTTGCCATGATCAAAGTCATGTACGATCGTGAGCACAAGAAGTGAAAACCCGTCCCATTGAATTTGCTTCATTCTCATTCTCTTAAGAGAATGTGATAGCAATATGTGATAAGTCTGAAAGAAGACAAAATTATTACCAGGAAGGTATCAATGGATGTGGATGTGGCAATAGACGAAATTATAATCGTTATCATTGTGATAATGAGAATAATAAGGATTCTCAAAATAATCCTTCACTTTGTGAAAGTAATATTTGTCATTTATTTGACATGAGATTTTATAAAGCATATATAGATGATTATGGTCCATTCATGATGTGAATGTGACAGCATGTAATTTATGAATACATATTCATTCTTGGAAGAGTATGAACAAGCTAGTGGTAGTGAATATACCACACTCACCTCTAGAATGGGGTTTGAGAGGAAATAAGAAAATAATATCATTATATGGCATATATGGTCATTGGTCACGTACTTATTGTACGCCAAAATATTTTGGCATTGTGATTATTAAAAGACAAGGTAATGCAAGAAACAGATCTTGCATATAATTTTGACCATAACCATAATGGTATAACTTTCTCTTTAAAAGAGATATTTACTATATGGATGTTGATGGATATGTGGTAGTACCAAATTAATTGAGAGCTCCGAAAGAGCCAATTATTACTATTTTGGAGAAACACAATTGATTACCAATAAGGTATTGTGTTGTAGTAAGTCTCAAAGAAACTTATTCAATTTCCAAAGTATACGCGAAAGCAGTTGATTATATTGAGATTATAAATAAAGAAAATATTTAATATATTCTATTACTACAACTTGTAGTTGGGTAATATGTATGTGAAAAGTTACCCTCTTTATTCTTCAGTTCGTACTACACAAATAAAAGAATACCACAATAAAGTGGATGTTTATTGATATAAAAACTCATATCATAATAAACTTGAAGTTTATTGATAATTGCGCATGCCATGGTGTAAATATGAAGTTTATCAATATAGATAATTTATTCAGTTGGCATAATATATTTAATCATATCAATTTAAGTATGATGTGCAAAAATAATAGAGAATTCACATGGGTAAATATTAAAAGAACTAGAAAGTTCTTTATGAATTCTTTTATATTGCTTGTTCTTATTAATTAATAGATCAACTAAAATTGGGATTGAATCCCATGAATGCTGGAAATATCAAAGGTGAATATGGGTCAATTCACCCGACATGTATACCACATAAGATGTATCTATGAAATAGTTACATGTGCGATTATTATTAACCCGCAATATGGTCTTTGCGAGGTAACTTGCTCAATAATTTGATTTAGAGTATAATTTCCAGATTTTTTATTCAAAATTATTCATCTTGATAAGTTGGTTTACATCACAGTTAGTTTAGAAAATGATTTATTGAGTGCTTCCACTTAATAGCTAAACAATTTTTTATGAGAACAAAGTTTTGTATATAAGTTTGATATACGTTATATACAAAAGTATATTACATTCTCCCCTCACAAATGGTTCAAGATCAAGAACCAAGTAATTCCATCTTATTATTATTGATGTGCGGTGTATATTTTGATCAACACCATAGCGCACAAAGATGAGTTCTCAAAGTTGAGGAAACAAGTTAGTTTTTCTAACATGAGGGGGAGACAAGATAAACAGTTGAGAAAAAATATGTAACGAATTATCATGTGTACATCTAGATCCTCGAATAAGATAATATGAACTTGAAGTTCATAAAAGATAATTCATCTGCAATATATTGCAAAGCATGTCGGACGCATTTGCTGACTCAAATAAAGTAACTATATTCTCATTGCAAATGCTTCTATGGACAAAGTCTATGGTAAGCTTAAAGCGTATAGACGATTAGTTTCAAATAAACTTCTTGATAAAGAAGATGAGCAAATGATCATAATAAAGGAGGCTTGTGATCTAGGAGATCACATGACATAACACTTCATAAAATCTCATGAGAAATTCAGGTACCCGAATATATGAATGAAGAAATCTCTATGTTATGTCTTTATGAAAAATAAGGAGGTTGGAACCGATATAAAATATTTTTCGAAGACATTGATTATAGCGCTAAATATATATATGAAGATCTTAAGTCTAGAGAAACAATTCAAGTGAAATTTGATTTCATATGAAAGACAAGTAGTTTTGGACCTACACTTCAAACACTTAAAAGTATAAAGTCAATGGTATGTGCTATCACCTTTATGTATCTTATATGTGTGGCACATGAAAACTTGATGTAAATCTAAACTCTATTTATATGGCTTATTGACTATACTTATACGGCAATCCATGAACGATTTAAAATGCTGATAGCATATGCAATTCTTAGAGAATTCTTTGGTCACGAATGATCACATTCTAAGTGCAATTTGTGCACAAAGGTATCTTGTTATAACTATAAGCATGATAATGTGATGTCGAGGATTTTGAAGGTGCAACATATTTATTGGAGTTAATATGACGGATTTATTCACCAAATCTTTGCCGACGTCAACCTTCAAAAAGCTAGTGTACAAGTTTGGGATGTGAAGGCTCAAGGCTGTGAATTGATGCTCTTACCAGGGGGAATTAATGCGCATTGCACTCTTTTTTTCTTACAAGATTTTGTCTCACTCGGTTTTTCTTGCAAAGTTTTTAACGAGGCAACCAAAAGGCGTATTATTAGATATGTGTACTCTTTTTTCTTTTCTAGAATTTTTTCCCATTGAGTTTTATTTTAGTTAAGGTTTTAACGAGGCACATTATCTGTTGAACAGATATTCAAGGGGTATTGGATAAATAGATTTTTATTTACGGTGAATGTCTATATTTAGAGAGATTCTAGGGTTTATTACTTGGTGACTAAGTCACCATCTTCCTATAAATAAAGGTTTCTATTCCATTGTAATTCATCCCAAATCAATAAGAATTCTCCCCCTCTACTTTTCTATGCAAGACTCTTCTTTTTCTTTTATTATTTCATAACAATAACTAAATTTATCCATATATTTCTGACATTTGCACCAATATTAATTTATCACCTTATAGAACAACGTCGTCGTCGTCGTCATTATTATTATAAAATTATTATTATTATTATTATAAAATTATTATTATTATTTTTATTATTATTGAGAAGACCAGTTCCATTATGGGGGGCTTAAAAAAGTCGTGAGCTGAAATGTGTGGTCAATTCAGAAAACTAGTTTTAGTCCATTCACTTATACTGTGGTCCTCTCAAGATGGTGATTTTAAAAGAAAGTCGCAACAAGTTGCGGACTTGCGGCGTATATTAAAGACAAATTTAGAATTTAAAATTAAAATTATTAAAAGAATATGCTTTTATTGACGAAAATATATATATGCACATGTCCTTAAAATATGTGCATACTAGGAATGAATTTCATACATGTTATTTTTAAAATTATTTGAACAAAACTTCACAATCTCCGTCTAATAATTATTTCTCTTGGGTCCCAATTTTCTTGTCCATTCCAATTATCCCCAACTTCAAAAATATCAAGCAAATTGCTTAGTAATTATGATGGGTATATCCAAAGTGGATTAACATTTAGAAAATAAAACAATTTTGTCTCGTGCTGTTTTTTTCTTCTTCTTTTTTTCCGGCTATTTGAGCGGGGTTAGAAGAATTATCTTAAAGAAGAATTAATATAAATAGCCGTTCATTCAACCACTTAAATTAAAACTGACGAATGTATAATATATGTATAATTCATATATAATATGTGTATAACAATCTATAATTAGTATATAATCTATTAATATTGATTAGAAAAAGGTAAGGAGTTAACTTCTAGCCCGCGCCAGAAATTATTTACATTCAGTAATCAAAAAAGTGTGTAAAATTTGCATATTTTTTGTATATAACATATAGAATGTATATGCATACAAAAAATATATATTTTTTGACTAATATTTTGAGACCGGTTACACAATGTCATTTTCCAAAAAGTAAACAATAAAATCATCCGGCCATTGATATAAAGATTCATATTTTAAAATGCTTTTTTTAGTGTCAGTAATTACACATGGGGTCCTCTGTTTTATGTTTTTATAGCATGTCTACCCCAAAAAATTGTTTCAATAGCATCCAATTTTGTCCTTTGTTGTACTTTATTAAAATAAAAAATTTGAAACATAAACACGTTTTTAAAAACTAAAAGTGGGGAGTCCGCTGGCCAGTACTGTCATGTTCCCAAAATAAAATATCTTATTTAGGGTGTGTTTGGTATGAAATTTCCAATTTTCTCATATTTGGTTGGTTTAAATATTTTGGAAAATATTTTCTTTATCAGTTCATTTTCCTTATCAAGAGAAGTGAAAATATTCTGCAAAATTCTTTTTCAACCTTACTCACCTTCACCAACCCATTAACAAAGCTTTTTCAACAAGTAGATAGTCATTCATGGATAATAGATAGTGGAGCAAGTGAGCATATGACCTTTAACAAAGCTTTTCTTTCAAATTTCAAAGCCTTAAGTAGGCCTGTCATAGTTAATCTACCTAACTCTTGTAGAGTTAAGGTTACTCATTATGGTTCTGTTACTCTCTTTCCTAATGTAGTCTTGCAGAGGGTCTTATATATTCCCAGTTTTAAATTCAATATGTTGTCAGTGCATAGATTATGCAAACAACTCCAGAAATATATTTTATTCACTCCTTTTTCTTGTTTTCTGCTGCAGGGCCCTTCATTGAAGAGCCCTATGGTGATTGGTAAAGAAGCTGGAGGCCTATACATCCTTAAGTCAAGGCAGTATGGTGCAGCTGTTTCTAAGAATTTTTCTAAGTCTAGTGGTACATTAGTTTCTAGCAAGCAATCCAAGCCTAGTGCTATTTCCAATTCTTGTTTTATATTTTTTGATTCAAATGTAAAAGAAAAGTTGTGGCACTATAGATTGGGCCACATGCCTTTGAGTAATATGAAGAATATTTTATCTACTTCAGTTCCTTCATGTTCAAATTTTTTAACTCCTTGTGTTATTTGTCCTTTGGTAAGACAGTCCAAACTCCCTTTTCCCACAAGTTCTATCACCACCAAAGCTGTGTTTGAGTTAATTCACATCGATACTTGGGGACCTTATAAAGATGCTACATATGATGGTTTCAAGTATTTTCTTACCATTGTAGATGATTTTAGCAGAGAAACTTGGACCTATCTGTTAAGCAACAAGTCAAATGCCTTTAATATCCTAAAGTCTTACTTAATTATGGTTGGGGGACAATTTCACACTAAAGTTCAAACAATAAGATCAGACAATATTTTTGAATTAGGTAGTGAAAATGTTCAATCAGAATTTTTCCTATCCTAGGGGATTCTACATCAAACAACTTGTGTGTCAACTCCACAACAAAATGAAATTGTGGAAAGGAAACATAGGCATCTCTTAGAGACTTCTAGAGCTTTGTTGTTTCAGTCACAATTGCCTATCTCATATTGGGGGATTGTTTTTTAACAGCTACCTATTTAATAAACAGATTCCCCTCCAAAGTTTTGCATCTTAAAACACCATATGAGATCCTGTTCAACACTAAACCAAACTATTCTGTTTTAAGATGTTTTGGTTGTTTGTGTTTTGCCTCTACCCCTTCAAACCATAGAGCTAAGTTTGAGGAAAGAGTTGTACCTTGCATATTCATAGGTTACCCTCATGGAAAGAAAGGTTACAAGCTGCTGAATCTTAAAACAATGAAGCCTTTTGTTTCTAGAGATGTAATATTCCATGAGGAGTTTTTTCCCTTTGCCTTTATTAAAGTTTCTGATCCTGCTCACGTTTTTTTTACCATATGCTGTCCAGAACAAGAACACTTCTTCCTTTTCAGATTTATCACACCTGAATGTCTCTCCCTATAGTCCCAATCCCACACCACATTTGTCTACTCCTATCTCCCCTAGTCTAAATCAGTCTTCACCCTGTCAGGTTTCTCCTGCACCTTCTTCAGGCTCAAGTGTCTCCATTCCTATTCTTTCATCACCTGAATCAGAATCTATGTTAGATAGTCTTATCAGGAAGTCCACCAGACCATATAATCCCCCTTCCTACCTGAAGGATTACAATTGTAATGCCTTGCAACTCACAGATGTGAGCACTACCTGTTTCCTAAGTTCTATTCTGCCTAAGTCTCTTCATGTTAGTGATTTATCCAATTCCAACTAACATATGCTCACCTCCCTATCTAATGTTTGTGAACCTACATCCAGGCTGCACATCATCCAGGTTGGAACGAGGCCATGGCTAAGGAGATTGCAGCCCTTGAACTCAATAAAACTTGGGAAGTGGTTGAGTTACCCCCCGGTAAGAAGTCACTACCCAGCAAATGGGTATACAAGGTAAAACACCTCTCTAATGGCAGTGTAGAGAGATTGAAGGCCAAGTTGGTTGTTAGGGTGGATATACAACGTGAAGGCATCGATTTCAATGAAACCTTTTCACCGGTAGTCAAAATGACTACCATCAGATGCCTTCTAGCTGCAGCAGTTAAACAGAATTGGGGAATTTACCAATTGGACGTGAATAATGCATTCTTGCACGGTGATCTAAATGAGGAAGTGTATATGAAATTCCCTCCTGGTGTTATGTCTCCTTCCCCTAGACATGTTTGCAGGTTGAAGAAGTCCCTTTATGGACTTCGACAAGCTTCTAGGCAATAGTACGCAAAGTTGACCACTGCCTTAAACTTCAAAGGGTTCACTCATTCTTTAAACGATTATTCTCTTTTTTTCAAGAAAACAGACTCTTCTATCTCAATTGTTGCTGTTTATGTCGACGATATACTTCTAACAGGTAATGACAATTCAGAACTACAAGCTCTAAAGGAATTTTTAGACCAAGAGTTCAAAATAAAGGATCTTGGAGACTTACATTTTTTCTTAGGAATGGAAGTTGTTCGTGAACCTCAGGGGCTTATCCTTTCTCAGAGAAAGTTCACTCTAGATCTTCTCCGGGAGTTCAATTCACTACATCTACGCCCCGTCTCTTCTCCTCTTGATCCATCTGTCAAGCTATATGCTAAGGTTGGTGATGCCATACCAGATCCCACTTTATATCGGCATCTTTTGGGAAAACTCAATTACCTAACACATA
This sequence comes from Nicotiana glauca, assembly GCA_026770625.1. NCBI lineage: Eukaryota > Viridiplantae > Streptophyta > Magnoliopsida > Solanales > Solanaceae > Nicotiana > Nicotiana glauca. Next base: position 7,094 of record MU737795.1, on the reverse strand, counting down.
CGAGGCCTGATCTTTATTTTGCGGTCCAACATTTAAGCCAGTACATGCAGGACCCGCGAAAACCTCATCTTGATGCAGCTTTTCGAGTTCTACATTATCTGTTACGCGATCGTGGTCTTGGAATTTTTATGACAGCCTCTTCCTCTTTTGAATTGATGGCTTTTTGCGACTCGGATTGGGCTTCCTGTCCAGATTCTCGTCGCTCTGTGAGTGGTTACTTCATATCACTTGGTTCTTCTCCTATTTCGTGGAAATCAAAGAAGCAAGCCTCAATCTCGCTAAGTTCTACCAAGGCTGAGTATCGCAGCATGCGACGAGTTGTTGCAGAGCTCACCTGGTTGGTACGTTTGTTTGAAGATCTCTCCATCCCATCTCACTTCCTGTTCATCTTCACTCCGACAGTCAAGCTACAATCCATATAGCTAAGAACCCCGTCTTTCATGAAAGGACGAAGCACGTGGAGATTGACTGCCATTTTGTGCGTCAACAGTATCTCGCAGGTTTAATTTCACTCTCTTTCGTCCAATCTTCTTCTCAGTTGGCAGATCTATTTACCAAATCCCTCACCGGCCCTATTCATCGCAATCTATTGTGCAAGTTGGGGGTCCTCTCGTCCCCCGCCAACTTAAGGGGGGATATTGGTGCACAACCCAGAACTATGCTAGAAGAGAAGAACACAAAGAAGAACAGACCTCTCTTATTTAGAAAGACTAAGGAAGAAGACAGAGGCGGTGGAAGCTAAGTGTTTGGTCTGAAGGGTTTCTTGTTTTAATCAAGATGTTGGACCCGGGTTGGATTCTTTATTGGTTTGGGTTTCTACTGACTTGGGCTTCATCTGGTATCAGGCCCCGTTGAAGCAAAGGTCCAGTATCAAATTATACCACCTTCTAGAAACAGAACATGCCAAAATAACACCTGTAAATATTTTCCATACATTATCCATTAGTTTGTTACAGCATATACAATTACAATAGGACACCTGTACTAGGCAGTTGTTTGAAAGATTCTTTTTTTACTGTATTTATACAAAGCACTGTACAGAATAATTTGATCAATACAAAGAAAATCTTCCTACGTTCCTTTCTATTTTTGACACCTATCCCCTCTCCAAAATTTTTTCTTTCTTTCAAACTTCAGTTTTTTCGTTACCACTTACCCTATTCATCGCAATCTATTGTGCAAGTTGGGGGTCCTCTCGTCCCCCGCCAACTTAAGGGGGGATATTGGTGCACAACCCAGAACTATGCTAGAAGAGAAGAACACAAAGAAGAACAGACCTCTCTTATTTAGAAAGACTAAGGAAGAAGACAGAGGCGGTGGAAGCTAAGTGTTTGGTCTGAAGGGTTTCTTGTTTTAATCAAGATGTTGGACCCGGGTTGGATTCTTTATTGGTTTGGGTTTCTACTGACTTGGGCTTCATCTGGTATCAGGCCCCGTTGAAGCAAAGGTCCAGTATCAAATTATACCACCTTCTAGAAACAGAACATGCCAAAATAACACCTGTAAATATTTTCCATACATTATCCATTAGTTTGTTACAGCATATACAATTACAATAGGACACCTGTACTAGGCAGTTGTTTGAAAGATTCTTTTTTTACTGTATTTATACAAAGCACTGTACAGAATAATTTGATCAATACAAAGAAAATCTTCCTACGTTCCTTTCTATTTTTGACACCTATCCCCTCTCCAAAATTTTTTCTTTCTTTCAAACTTCAGTTTTTTCGTTACCACTTACCCTATTCATCGCAATCTATTGTGCAAGTTGGGGGTCCTCTCGTCCCCCGCCAACTTAAGGGGGGATATTGGTGCACAACCCAGAACTATGCTAGAAGAGAAGAACACAAAGAAGAACAGACCTCTCTTATTTAGAAAGACTAAGGAAGAAGACAGAGGCGGTGGAAGCTAAGTGTTTGGTCTGAAGGGTTTCTTGTTTTAATCAAGATGTTGGACCCGGGTTGGATTCTTTATTGGTTTGGGTTTCTACTGACTTGGGCTTCATCTGGTATCAGGCCCCGTTGAAGCAAAGGTCCAGTATCAAATTATACCACCTTCTAGAAACAGAACATGCCAAAATAACACCTGTAAATATTTTCCATACATTATCCATTAGTTTGTTACAGCATATACAATTACAATAGGACACCTGTACTAGGCAGTTGTTTGAAAGATTCTTTTTTTACTGTATTTATACAAAGCACTGTACAGAATAATTTGATCAATACAAAGAAAATCTTCCTACGTTCCTTTCTATTTTTGACACCTATCCCCTCTCCAAAATTTTTTCTTTCTTTCAAACTTCAGTTTTTTCGTTACCACTTACCCTATTCATCGCAATCTATTGTGCAAGTTGGGGGTCCTCTCGTCCCCCGCCAACTTAAGGGGGGATATTGGTGCACAACCCAGAACTATGCTAGAAGAGAAGAACACAAAGAAGAACAGACCTCTCTTATTTAGAAAGACTAAGGAAGAAGACAGAGGCGGTGGAAGCTAAGTGTTTGGTCTGAAGGGTTTCTTGTTTTAATCAAGATGTTGGACCCGGGTTGGATTCTTTATTGGTTTGGGTTTCTACTGACTTGGGCTTCATCTGGTATCAGGCCCCGTTGAAGCAAAGGTCCAGTATCAAATTATACCACCTTCTAGAAACAGAACATGCCAAAATAACACCTGTAAATATTTTCCATACATTATCCATTAGTTTGTTACAGCATATACAATTACAATAGGACACCTGTACTAGGCAGTTGTTTGAAAGATTCTTTTTTTACTGTATTTATACAAAGCACTGTACAGAATAATTTGATCAATACAAAGAAAATCTTCCTACGTTCCTTTCTATTTTTGACACCTATCCCCTCTCCAAAATTTTTTCTTTCTTTCAAACTTCAGTTTTTTCGTTACCACTTACCCTATTCATCGCAATCTATTGTGCAAGTTGGGGGTCCTCTCGTCCCCCGCCAACTTAAGGGGGGATATTGGTGCACAACCCAGAACTATGCTAGAAGAGAAGAACACAAAGAAGAACAGACCTCTCTTATTTAGAAAGACTAAGGAAGAAGACAGAGGCGGTGGAAGCTAAGTGTTTGGTCTGAAGGGTTTCTTGTTTTAATCAAGATGTTGGACCCGGGTTGGATTCTTTATTGGTTTGGGTTTCTACTGACTTGGGCTTCATCTGGTATCAGGCCCCGTTGAAGCAAAGGTCCAGTATCAAATTATACCACCTTCTAGAAACAGAACATGCCAAAATAACACCTGTAAATATTTTCCATACATTATCCATTAGTTTGTTACAGCATATACAATTACAATAGGACACCTGTACTAGGCAGTTGTTTGAAAGATTCTTTTTTTACTGTATTTATACAAAGCACTGTACAGAATAATTTGATCAATACAAAGAAAATCTTCCTACGTTCCTTTCTATTTTTGACACCTATCCCCTCTCCAAAATTTTTTCTTTCTTTCAAACTTCAGTTTTTTCGTTACCACTTACCCTATTCATCGCAATCTATTGTGCAAGTTGGGGGTCCTCTCGTCCCCCGCCAACTTAAGGGGGGATATTGGTGCACAACCCAGAACTATGCTAGAAGAGAAGAACACAAAGAAGAACAGACCTCTCTTATTTAGAAAGACTAAGGAAGAAGACAGAGGCGGTGGAAGCTAAGTGTTTGGTCTGAAGGGTTTCTTGTTTTAATCAAGATGTTGGACCCGGGTTGGATTCTTTATNCCCCCTCCCTCTGGCCGCAAAAAAATATTTTTTTTACCTTAATTTTTTTTTTTTTACAATTTTAAATTTTTTTTTATTTTTCTGCACCACCCATCACCCCCAACCCCTCAACCTGCTCCCAATTTTTTTTTTACTTTTTTTTTTGTAATTTAAATTTTTATTTTTTTTGTTTTACTGTTCCCCCAGCCCCCCCTCCCCCCTAAAAACATTTGAAATATATTTTTTAGTTTTAATTTTATTATTTATCTATTTAAAGATTCAAAATTTTGCAAGTTTCAAAATTATAGGTTCGGAGGTTTATGTGTTTGGAAGTTTATGGGTATAGAAATTATAAAGTTTACGGGTTCGAAATTTCGCGGTTTTGAAAGTTTAGCGGTTGGAAAGTTTATGAAATTTGTGGGTTCGGAAAGTTGTTGGTTTGAAAGTTTATGGCTTCATGTTTATTATATCTAAATTATTTATGAATACTCTTGAGAAGTTATTTTCCTTAGTTTGCGTACCAAACACCGGAAAATGAATAAGATTACTAGTACTACTTGTTTTCCAAGAAATATTTTCTAGGAAAATATTTTCCGTTAGACCAAACACACCTTAAAAGAATAATTAACTTCACTAGCAGTCCATATTAACTATAAACTCAAGATAAACTCATTTTATTTTTATAATTCATTTGAAACAATTCTAATCCATATTATACCCTTTTTAGCCGGTTAACCATTTGCAATCTAGAGATTTTTGTACAGTTAAAGATCTTTTTTTTTCTCTCTCTCTCTATATTTGTAGTTACCCAAATTAGAAAAATCACTATCACTCTCTCTTCTTTAAAATTCTATACAAAATATTCAAGCGCATTTTAACAACATACTCGGTATATTCCTATAGCATGAGATTTGCGTTTGAGAAGGGTAATGTGTACGCATATTATATCCCTGCTTTGAAAAGACATAGGGGCTATTTTTAATGGACTTTCGGCTAAAAAAAAGTAATTATTATTAGATGTAAGAACCGGAACCTCTTTCAATTAATGTATGCAATAGTTGATGAAAGTGTCAAGGTTTTGTCTTGATAAATTAACTGCAACTATATAAATAAATTTTACATCTACAAACTAATAAATAATAATCACCTCTAAATATGTTCAGTTCTAATTATTTCTTTTTTCAGAATTGTTATTTTCCATATAAACAAACATTTTAATTTCCCTAATTAAGTATAAGAAAATACAGAAAATGAAGTAGACAATATCCTTAGTAAAGATTTATATCAACATGAATGTTTCAATATTTAATTCTCCATGTTGGAACTATGTTTAGGCAATTAAGGAATTTCATTAAATACATAACATCATAGTATTGCGTCATATTTTATTATTTTTCCCATTTGTTAGTAATGAAAAATGTGAAAGCAACACTAGTTCTTATTATAGGTGGACCAGTCTTAATCATTCATTTTCTTTAGCACATATGAGCAGACAATTTGTCCGTGACTAAAAAGTAGTAACATATTTTTATGACAACCCCAAAGATTTGTAATGAATTTTTTGTGGTAAAAGTCTCTATCTTGAGTCCAAATGATTTATTGCTCATTGACTATGTTCCAATAATCATTTATAGTTGATGTACTACGTGGTGCCAATTCCCTTGTTGCACTTAGCTACATTTTAGTAATTTTTTCAACTTAAATCGTTGCTCACATAATTGCGTAAACTAATAGTTAGCCGATGAATATATATAAATATATATAATCATGTATAACTAGTGTATACTTTATATATATTGGCAATAAAATTAGACAGTAAATTTGACCAGCTATTTTATAAAAAATCTTATTAATTTACTATGTCACTCATTTCCAGAATCAAGATTGGCGAAGAGTATTGTTTAATCGAGTTTGTACTTTATCTTATGCAGAATTAATAGTTGAGGTATTTGTAACAAAAAAAATAGTTTAAAAATTGTTTCTTGCCAATGGTGTGACAAGCAATTTTTTGAAGAAACCAAATCAGTAAAAACCAAATAGAAGTTTTTGTATATAAATAAAAGAAATACTCCATATACAACTTTTTTTTTTCTTCACAAGGGTTAGAAAAATAAGTCATTTTCACCATCATGATAATGTCCAACTCAAGCCTTTTGAAATCACACATCCATGTTTGTGTTCCTGAATCGTTTTCATCCTTAATAGCATGAAAATATCTTAAAAGCACGGATTGAGGAAAATTTCCAATTTTGTAGTTTCTAAGATATGCAAGTGAAGTTACTCTTTTGGGGTAGCCGAGTTGGTTGAGTAACGGACTTTCCAAATAGGAAATTTAGGGTTCGAAAACCATTCGCATACTTCTTCGGTCGAGCGTGTCGGATGCACTTGCCTGGTATAATTTACCCTTCTACGTAAATTGCAGGTTATTATACCGAAGCAAAATTTACTCTATGCTTATCCGAATGATAGCGGATGCGGGTTCTATCGTTAATAAAAAAGAAGAAGATAAGTTTAACAAGTGTTCATCAAGAATTGATTTTATTTCAAAATCAAATTTCAAACCCTGACACTAAAAATCAATTTCAACTTGGTTGCATTCAATATTTGAATAATTTAGGGCCAAATTTCTAAATCTTTGTTCTTGAAAACATTCGGTCTTGAATTTTGGTGACACTCTTTATTTACCTCATATTAATAAGTAATTTAATTTTAGCAGTTAAAAATTACCGTAAGAATATATATTAATGAATGAAACATATGTATCTCGCATTTGTTAGTTTGATCGAGTTTGAGTAATATTTACTGAATGATAGCTACATAATTGGAATGAGTTAGTTATGCCCCGCTTATTAATTTTTTCACAAAGATGTATTCAAAATTTGAATATTATGAGTTCAAGTTCAAAATTCTACTACGAACTCATTTAATTAATGGATTCACGATAACGTCTCATAAAATAGAACATGTCGTAAATATTAAGTTCAAACAACCAAAGCTCGTCTTTATGTTCGCCTATTCTTTATATCGTTAGCCTCGTTAATTTTGGTTTATGTTTTGTATTTGTAATTGATAATAGGTGAATTTGACTATAATCACGCCTTAAATAATCACATTTTTTATGTTGTTTTGATGATATATATGATGACAAAATGCTCTTATTAGTGTTTTTCATGAATTATAGGTACAAAATGGGTAAGGAAGGCTAAGGAGCAATTTTGGAGTCAAAAGTGAAAGAAAAAAGGCCATATTTGCAAAATTACATAGAAGTCACGCTTGAACAGCCCTGAAGAATCAGAAGGACTGTTCTACCGAACCGCGGTGGATGAGGGCCGCGGAAGTTTGGAGATTCAGAAGGGTAGTTTGGCCGCGGTTCCACCGCGACCGC
>MU737791.1:0-29697 GCA_026770625.1 Nicotiana glauca | reverse complement strand
AGTGCCTTGTACGCGAGGTGACGAGCGCGTACTTGAGCTAATTGTTGAAAATTCAGTTTTTACTTAAGATATTGAGATTGAGTTTCTTTCATATTTGCTTTATTCTACTTGCAATTATAACCTGTGCTAGATTAGGAAATCATATTTAGTTGATTTAACTTGCCTAATTGCTTAAGTTGCCTTGATTGTACTACGTGAAGCATGTTAGGCCAGTACTACCTGTTGCTTGTCTTTTGTACTTCATTTCATTTGAATTCCTTGTCGTGCGATATTTTTGACATCAATTCTAAACTTATGTCTTCTATTCTCTCATAGATGGTGAGGACACGTGCTACTCGAGATGATCAGGCACCCGCGCCCCCTACTGCAGCCGTTAGAGGCCGGGGCCGGGGGAGAGGTCGAGGACGCGCACGTGGTGCAGCCAGAGCACCTGCGCGAGCTGCCGCCGAGGCACCACCACCAGATCCAACCGGAGCCTAGGCACCTGGCATGCCTACTACTGCCACTACTACTCCAGCTCTCCAGGAGACTTTGGCTCAGTTCATGAGTATGTACACCACCTTGGCTCAGGCAGGGTTCCTTCCCTTGCTGCAGCCACATCCCAGGCCAGGAGAGGAGAACAGACTCCCGCCGTCTGCACTCTTGAGCAACGAGTGCAGGTTGAGCAGGCCCCCGAGATTATTCCCGCAGCGCCAGTTCAGCCTGAGGATGGGTCAGCTGCTTCAGAGGACGAGCAGCGGAGATTTCAAGAAGTATGGTCCCCCAGTGTTTAGTGGATTAGCATCAGATGATGCCTTGGGATTTCTAAAAGAGTGTCATCGTATTCTTCGCACTATGGGTATAGTGGAGTCCAGTGGGGTTTCTTTCACTGCTTTTCAGCTTCGGGGAGCCGCCTATGATTGGTGGCGTACTTATGAGATAGACAGTCCAGTCGAGGCTGCTTCACTGACTTGGACCCAGTTCTCGGATATGTTCATGAGGGAGTTTGTCCCCCAGAGTCTCAGGGACGCATGGCGCGTAGAGTTTGAGCATTTGCGCCAGGGTGCTATGACCGTTTCAGAGTATGCTATCCGTTATACCAGGTTGACCAGGCATACACCGGCTTTGGTTGCTACAGTTCGGGAGAGAGTCCGTAGGTTCATTGAGGGTCTTATCCCACCCATCAGATCTAGCATGGCTTGAGAGTTGGAGATGGACATTCCTTATCAGCAGGTAGTGAGCATTGTTAGGAGGATTGAGGATATGCTCGCTAGGGAGCGAGGGGAGAGGGAGGCCAAGAGGTCTCGAGATTCGGGTCACTACTCTGGTGCCCCCTACCCCATCAGTAGGTCATTATGGCAGAGGTTACGCGGGTTGCCCCGTCCATTCAACTCTTCCAGCAGCCAGCAGTGCTCCAGCTCCGCCTGTACCTTAGGGGCCTTACTATGCACCTCCAGTTTCTAGCGTGCCTCCTGCACGAGGTACTTTCAGGGGTCAGTCCAACAGACCTGGCCCTAGTCAGTCACAACCACTACGTCCTCCCAGAGCTTTTTTTGAGTGTGGTGATACACTTCACATGGTTAGGGACTGCCCCAGACTTGGTAGGGGTACATCTTCACAGACTGCTCAGCCATAACGTGCTCCTCAAAGTTCTCAGGCTATGATCACGGCTCCACCTGCTACTCCACCTGCCCAGTCGGCTAGGGGCAGAGGTCGGGGAGATAAAGGTTGCCCTCGAGAGAGGGGATGTGCCAGATATTATGCTATCCCTGCTCGTAGTGAGGCTGTTGCCTCTGACTCCGTCATTACAGGTATTATACTGGTTTGTCACAGAGAGGCACCGGTTCTATTCGATCCAGGCTCTATTTATTCTTATGTGTTTTCTTACTTTGCTCCGTATTTGGGTGTGTCTCGGGATTCTTTGAGTGCCACCGTTTATGTTTCTACTCCTGTAGGAGACTCTCTTGTTGTGGACCGCGTTTATTGGTCATGTTTGGTTACTATTTGTGGTTTTGAGACTAGAGAGGATTTATTGTTACTCGGTATGATTGATTTTGACATTATTTTGGGCATGGACTGGTTGTCGCCCCATTTTGCTATTCTTGATTGTCACGCTAAGACTGTTACACTGGATATGCCAGGTATTCTGCGTATTGAGTGGAGTGGTACTTTAGATCACACTCCCAGTAGAGTTATCTTTTTCCTTAAATCTCATCGTATGGTTGAGAAGGGGTATGCCGCGTATTTAGCTTATGTGAGAGATGTCAGTGTTGACACCCATTTTGTTGATTCAGTTCCAATGGTACGGGATTACCCCGATGTGTTTCCAGCTGATCTTCCGGGCATGCCTCCCGATAGAGATATTGATTTTGGCATTGATCTGTTGCTGGGCACTCAACCCATTTCCATTCCTCTGTATCGTATGGCTCCTCCTGAGTTGAAGGAGTTGAAGGATCAGTTGCAGGAATTGCTTGGTAAGGGTTTTATTCGACCCAGTGTTTCACTGTGGGGTGCTCCTGTCTTGTTTGTGAATAAGAAGGATGGTTCTATGCGTATGTGTATTGATTATCTCCAGTTGAATAAAGTTACAGTGAAGAACCATTATCATTTGTCTCGTATTGATGATCTATTTGACCAGCTTCGGGGCGCACAAGTGTTTTCTAAGATTGACTTGCGCTCAGGTTACCATCGGTTGAAGATTTGGGAGCCAAATATCCCGAAGACTGCCTTCAAGACTCGATACGGTCATTACAAGTTCCTTGTTATGTCATTTGGGTTGACCAATGCCCCAACAACTTTTATGCATTTGATACACAGTGTGTTCAGACCATATCTTGACTCGTTCGTTATTATTTTTATTGATGATATTCTGGTGTATTCCCGAAGTTGGGAAGATCACGAGCAGCACCTGAGGATCGTGCTTCAGACATTGAGGGAGAAGAAGTTATATGCAAAGTTCTCAAAATGTGAGTTTTGGTTGAGTTCTGTGGCATTCTTAGGTCACGTGATTTCGAGTGAGGGCATTCGGGTGGATCCGAGGAAGATAGAGGTCGTACAGAGTTGGACCAGGCAATCCTCAACTATAGAGATTCGCAGTTTCCTTGGTTTGGCGGGCTACTACCGTCGCTTCGTGGAGGGATTTTCATCAGTTACGGCCCTTATGACTAGATTGACCCAGAAGGGTGCCCTATTTCAGTGGACAGAGGAGTGTGAGGCGAGCTTTCAGAAGCTCAAGACAAGTTTGACTACAGCCCTAATCTTGATGTTGCCTACCGGTTTTGGGTCTTATATTGTCTATTGTGACTCCTCGAGAGTTGGCCTTGGAGCGGTGTTAACGCAGGATGGTAGGGTGATTGCCTACGCGTCCAGACAGTTGAAGATACATGAAAAGAATTACCCTGTCCACGACCTTGAGCTAGCTACTATTATTCGTGCCTTGAAGATCTGGCGTTATTAGTTGTACGGTGTGCCTTGTGAGATCTATACTAACCACCGGAGCTTGCAACACTTACTCAAAAAAAATGATCTAAATATGCGTCAGAGGAGGTGGTTAGAGTTGCTGAAGGATTATGACATTACTATTTTGTATCACCCTGGCAAGGCCAATGTGGTTTGGGTAGTTTGGCATATTTACCAGCTTCAGATAAGCCTATGGCAATGGATATTTAGGCCTTAGCCAGCCAGTTTGTGAGATTGGATCTTTCGGAGCCCAGTCGGGTTCTAGCTTGTGTGGTTTCCCGATCTTCCCTATTTGATCGTATCAGGGAGCGACAGTATGATGACCCTCATTTTCTTGTCCTTGAGGACAAGGTTCCGCGTGGAGATGCCAAAGATGTGACCATTGGAGATGACGGGGCATTGAGGATGCCGGGCCAGATTTGTGTGCCCAATGTTGATGGCCTTCGAGAGTTGATTCTAGCAGAGGCCCATAGTTCGCGGTATTCCATCCATCCGGGTGCCGCAAAAATGTATTAGGACTTGAGGCAGCACTATTGGTGGAGGCGGATGAAGAAAGACATAGTTGGTTATGTGTCTAGATGCCTCAACTGCCATCAGGTCAAGTTTGAGCACCAGCGCCCGGGTGGGTTGCTTCAGTAGATAGAGATTCCGGAGTGGAAATACGAGTGCATCACCGTGGACTTTGTATCTGGACTCCCACGGACCTTGAAGAAGTTTGATTCCATTTGGGTTATTGTGGATCGGTTGACCAAGTCCGCTCATTTTATTACTGTATGTACCACTTATTCATCGGAGCGGTTGGCGGAGATTTATATCCGGGAGATCGTCCGTCTACATGGTATTCCAGTTTCTATTATTTCATACAGATGTACTCAATTCACATCGCGGTTTTGGAGAGCCGTGCAGTAGGAGTTAGGCACTCGGGTGGAGTTGAGCACAACATTTCACCCCCAAACGAACGGACAGTCCGAGCGCACTATTCAGATTCTTGAGGATATGCTTTGTGCGTGTGTGATTGAGTTTGGAGGGTTTTGGGATCATTTCTTGCCATTGGCGGAGTTTGCTTACAACAACAGTTATCAGTCCAGCATTCAGATGGCGCCGTACGAGGCCTTATATGGTAGGAGGTATAGATCTTCGGTGGGTTGGTTTGAGCTGGGTGAGGCTAGGCTATTGGGCACAGAGTTGGTTCACGACGCATTAGAGAGGGTTAGGATGATTCAGGATAGACTCTGTACAACCAAGTCCAGACAGAAGAGCTACGCGGACAAGAAGGTCCGTGATGTTTCATATATGGTTGGTGAGCGGGTTCTGCTTTGGGTTTCGCCTATGAAAGGCGTCATGAGGTTTGGGAAGAAAGGAAAGTTGAGTCTGAGGTTTATTGGCCCTTTTGAGATCTTGAGGCGAGTTGGGGAGGTTGCCTATGAGCTTGCCTTACCTCCCAGTTGAGCCGGAGTTCATCCGGTATTTCATGTTTCGATGCTCTAGAGGTATCACGGTGACCCGTCGCATGTGTTGGATTTCAGTTCAGTCTAGTTGGACAAGGATCTATCTTATGTTGAGGAGCCAGTTGCTATATTGGACAGGCAGATCAGAAAGTTGACGTCAAAGAACATAGCTTCAGTGGCAGGGTCAGCCGGCCGAGGAGGCGACTTGGGAGACCGAGCAGGATATGCGCAGTAGTTACCCTCATCTTTTCACTACTTCAGGTATGTTCTCTATGCTCGTTCCAGGACGAACAAATGTTTAAGTGTAGGAGGATGTGACAACCCGGCCGGTCGTCTTAAGAATTAATGCCCCGATCCCCTATTAACTACTTCCCCTAAGTTCATTTCTACTATTTTGGTTTGCCGGGACGTTCGGTGTTGGGTTTCGGAGAGTTTTGGGACACTTAGTCCCTAAATGAGAGATTAAGTGTTAAAAAATGGTCTGTAGGTGGAATAGTATGAAGACAACCTCGGAATGGAAATTCGATGGTTCCGTTAGCTCCGTTAGGTGATTTCGGGGTTGGGAGCGTATTCGGAATGTATTTTGGAAGTACGTAGCTCATTTAGGCTTGAAATACCGAAGTTTGAATTTTTTAAGTTTCCGGTCCGATAGTGAGTTTTTGATCCGAGGGTCAGATTGGAATTCCGGAAGTTACAGTAGCTCTGTCATGTCATTTGGGATGTGTGTGCAAAATTTCAGGTCATTCGGACGTGTTTTGTTTAGGTTTTTTATCGGAAGTGTATTTTGATAAAATTTGAAGTTCTTAGGCTCAAATCCTTGTTTAATTCGAGTTTCTGACATTGTTTTAGGTGGTTTAACGATTGGTACAAGTTTGAATGAGGTATTAGGTGTTATTGGTGCTTTTGGTTGAGGTCCCGGGGGCCTTGGGATGATTTCAGATGGTTGACGAAAGGATTTTGGAAGTTTGGAAATATTAGTCTTTGCTGCTTCTGGTATTTCCGCAGATGCGGCTTGGGAACCGCGGATGCGGTTCCGCAGATGCAGAGTGGAGGACCGTAGAAGCGGTTTTGCTCAAGATTTTTAGTTTCCGTAGATACGGTAGTTGGTCCGCAGAAACGGGACCGCATCTGCGAGGAAATAACCGCAAAAGCAGATTCAGGGCATTTTAAGGAAACCGCAGAAGCGGTTGTTCTTCCGCATAAGCGGTTAATGGTCTGCAGAAGCGAAAATACTTGTTCAGATATAGAGATTTCGAGGGTTAGTTTTCAAAAGTTAGAAAATCAAATTGAGCACGGGGAAGGGCGATTTTGAGAGGGTTTTGAAAAGGAGATTATTCGGTAACGTTTCTTTAATACTTCTAGTTATATTTCATCATTATATAGTTAAATCTATCTTTTAAATTCGAATTTGAGGATCAAAATTGGAAAAAATTGGAAGAAACTTCTTAGGCCGAAATTCCGAGTTTTGAGCAAGTTTTTGGTATCCGATTTGGGAGATTTTTATATAGTTGAACTTGTGAGAGTATGAGGGTTCTGAAAATGTAAAAGTTATTCCATTCCGAGATGTTGGCCTGAAGGGCATTTTGGTCATTTTACCTAATTTCGCATCTTGTCTTTGAATTTAACAGTAGAATCAGTTGCTTGAGATGTTATTTACATTATATAATTGAATTGAATAGATTTGGGTCATTTGGAGTTGGATACTCGTGGCAAAGGCGTGATTTTTGATTGATTTTGAGTCGGTTCGAGGTAAGTGGCTTGTCTAACCTTGTGTAGGGGACCTTTCCCTTTAGGATTTATTATTTGGTATTTTGAGTGCCTTGTACGCGGGGTGACGAGCGCGTACTTGAGCCAATTGTTGAAAATTCAGTTTTTACTTAAGATATTGAGATTGAGTTTATTTCATATTTGCTTTATTCTACTTGCAATTATAAACCGTGCTAGATTAGGAAAGCATGTTTAGTTGATTTAACTTGCCTAATTGCTTAAATTGCCTTGATTGTACCACGTGAAACATGCTAGGCTAGTACTACCTATTGCTTGTCTTTTGTACTTCATTTATGTGTATCTTCTGGTAATGATTGCGCATTTATATTGGGACTACGGATGTGGGATTCCGGTAGCTCCCCACTTTGTTTGTTTACTTTGGGACTACGGGTTCGATTCCCGGTAGATCCCCCTGCAATTTTACTTTGGAACTGCGGGTTAGATTCCCGATAGATCCCCCTGCACTTTTACTTTTGGGATTGCGGTTTAGATTCCCGATAGATCCCCCTACATATTGATGGTTGGACTACGAGACGGTATCCCGGGAGATCCTTCGAATTTACACATGTGATGGACTATGGGACGGTATCCCGGGAGATCCACTGGACAACTGAGAAAGAGGACTACATGACGGTATCTTGGGAGATCCTCATTGTTATCCCTGGTATTGAGCTGTACACATTCCGTATTTACTTTGTTCTTTGTGTAGTTGTTATTGCCTTGTTGACCTGTCTTATCTCACTGCTGTGCTCATTATTACTTTTAATTTATTATTATATTTTACCTCAGTAGGGCCCTGACCTTCCTCGTCACTATCCAACCGAGGTTAGGCTTGACACTTATTGAGTACCACTGTGGTGTACTCATGCCCCTTATGCGCATGTTTTTCATGTGTAGACCGAGGTTCCTCCACCCAGGCGTACTATCATCGAGGCGTAGAGATCTAGCGGAGACTTCGAGGTATATCTGCCGCATCCGCAAATCAGGAGTCTCTACTCTATTCCAGCTTTAGTAGTTAGCTTATCTTTTTTTTTTCCAGTTGTTTAGACATTCTGAAGTTAGAGCAGTGTTTTACGTTTCTATTAGCCTGTGGTTCCCGTGAGTTTCCGGGTTTTGGGATGAGATTGTAGACTTCCGCATTCTGTTTAGAGTTGTACATGCCAAGTGGCACTTATATATATTATTTCCTTCTAGATTTGCTTAGTTTAATTAAATATTTCCGCAAGCTATATTAAATTCCGCATTGTTAGACTTACCTAGTTGTAGAAACTAGGTGCCATCACGACATGTTCATGGAGGGTGAACTGGGGTCGTGACAATCTCCTTAAGAAAAATTATTTCATTTGGTTTATTTACAGAATATTTTTCGTAATGAATATTAAAAAAACTGGCAATCATTTATGTTGATTTTTATTAAAATGTTCTTATATTAATATCAATTGATATCATTTTATACATACTCTCATTAACTGTAATTACAATTGGAACACTTTATAAATTGGGAGAAAAATATATTTAAGAATAAAATATAGTTTCAAGTTTCCTTTTTATTAAAGAATATAGAAATTTGTTACAAAATAATTCCCTTTATAAAACATGATATGAGAATAATCTGAAGAAAAAATTAAGAAAACAAATTTGAATTCTTTTTCTTTATTATATGTTAGACAACATGAGAAGTATCGTTACGTATGATTATACTTCTTCCTCTACGATCAAAGTTACTTGGGTACTTCATCTGTTTTTCTATATCTATATATCTATATCTATATTCTATATATTATATAGAAGAGAAAAGAGGAGGTTTACCAAGGGCATTATGGTCATTTTAAAAATATAATTGCATTGTTTGCTTGTACATTAGACTCAAAAGCTTGATTGTAGCCTATGGGTTCCTAATGACCAAAAAAAAAAAAAAGCGACGCGACCCTAAGCTATTGAATTCTTCAGGTGGACCCCACTTCCCATTCAACTTTAACTTCTCCTTTGAATACACTACTTGACTACTATTACTTTTTGATTTGTTTGAAAATAGATTACTTTTTTGTTCTCACTATCATTGTTTAAAAAATATTTTTTTCAATAAGTATTTTTAGTTAGAAAAAATTATCTGTTGGTAACATACATTTATACATAATAATTCTATTATCCCCTTAAGAAAAATTATTTCATTTGTTTTATTTACAGAATATTTTTCATATAGAATATTAAAAAAAGTGGCAATCATTTATGTAGATTTTTATTAAAATGTTCTTATATTAATATCAATTGATATCATTTATACAAATTCTCATTAAATTGTAATTACAATTGGAACACCTTATAAATCGGGAAAAAAAATATTTAAAAATAAAATATAGTTTCAAGTTCCTTTTTTATTAAAGGATATAAAAATTTGTTACAAAATAATTCCCTTTATAAAACATGATTTGAGAATAATCTAAAGAAAAAATTAAGACAACTAAATTGAATTTTTTTTCTTTATTATATGTTAGACAACATAAGAAGTATCATTATGTATGATTATACTTCTCCCTCTATGATCAAAGTTAGTTGGGTACTTCATCTATTTTTAATAAAGAATTCAACATTATATAAATTTTAAAATACATAAATATAAAATTAAATATTTTAAAAAAAATGCTCAACACATAATTATAGTAAAGAAAGTGGTATTGCACCCTGGAGTATCTCAATCATATCAAATGAAACTAGAAAAAAAATGTGATAGAAAAATTCATTTATTTTTGATGAATTATCCAAATATGTCTTTAAACAAGAATAAAACACACATTTATTTATTATTATATTTTCAATAATTCAAAATCACGTGTATCATTTCAAAAAAATAAAATAAAATTTGCATCATCTATTTTGAAATAAAATGAGTATATTTTATTATTCAAATTTTGTTTAATAAAAAAGAAAATAATATATTGCACAATTGAAAATACTAAAAGATTGTAGCTATATATTATTCAATTTAAACAATGAGAAAGTACATCACGACTTATTTTTCAACTGACTTTTTAATTATTTTTTATAATCAATTTTAAGTTTGGTGGTGCAGAACCATTTTTTTAAATAAAAAAGTGTAAAACCTATTTAGAAATATTCTAACTTGTACTTGATGTATTGTATAATCTTTGTTATAATAAAATGTGGGACTTCGACAAATATTACAAAGTGATTGTAGTAATACGATTTCAGAAAAATTAAAAATGCATATAACACAACAGATAAAAACAATATAGGTAAATATGATTCTATACATTATCACATAAAAGCCTATTTTCTTTCTTCTTTCCTTAAAGACGAATAAAGTGTGTAATTAGCAATAGATCAAAAAATATTAAAAGGAAGAAAACAAGAAAAATAAGGGGCTTTTTTAAGTTTTAGCTCGCGCCAAAATTACATCTGAAGGTCGAAAAAGTGCATAGTTTTTGTATATAACATAATATATATACACACAAAGAAAATACATATTTTCGAATATTATTTTGAGAGTGCCTGTATAATATTATTTTTTTCCCAAAAAGAGCAACAATTGGGCCCGTGCATCGCACGATTACGCCATCTAGTATATATAGATATTCTTTCTAGGTGTTTGATTCAAAAATAGTCTTTGCAAAAAGCAATGATATTCTTCCAAAATCTCTTCTTCTAATTTTGCAAGCACGTCACCATCTGAAAAGCAAATTAAAAAAAAGTACGTAAAAAGAACCAAATTGAAAAGGAAAGTCCAACTGCGTGTAAAACCCGTATAAAAGCGATTTAAAGCCAATTCGTACTGTAGTCACCGCCAAAAGCGTCGTCTGACGAATACATATACAATCTGTAGAAATGAAGGAAAAAGAAGAAAAATAAAGAGAAGAAAAAAGAAAAGGGAGCAAAACTTAAAAAATAAAAAGAATTGGAATTACAAAAGGAACCAAAAGCAAATTATTCGATCTTTTGGGGAAAGGAAAAAATAAAAAAATTCAATAGACACAAAAATATTTATAGAATTAGGGTTCTCTATTTAGCTTTCTCCATCTTGCCTTTTCTCAGTTATATTCCTCCTCTCTGACTCTGAGTCGTATATCGCTCTACAAAACAAACGTGTTGATTACTCAAAGCACTTCATTGGAATTCGATTGTTCTGATTATACTGATTTGGGACTTTTAATAGATTTTGATTTGGGGATTTTAGCTAAAATCAATAAAGATCGCATCTTTTTTATCCCTTTTGCTTAAAAACCGTTTCAGTTTTGTGAATTAGGGTTTCTGATATACGACGATGATATCCGAATCGGAAAGTGTCTGATCGCCGATTTAATTAAATCGGCGAGGTGATTCGCAGTTTTGAAGGGGGTTTTGGGTTTTGTATGGAAACTCGGAGCCGGAAGCGGGCGGAGGCCACCTCATCAGCGCCTTCTTCATCTTCTTCTGCTGGTCCCACCACCCGTGCCGCTAAGCGTGCTCGTCTCTCCTCCACTGCCGCCGCTACTTCCACCGCCAATTCAACTCCCGCCGCGGCGTCTGCATCGATCTCAATTCGTTCTCGCATCTCAACTCGTTCCCAGGAATCATCTACACCCATGGACTCCACAAACGAATCTTCCGGGTCGGGTACCCGGACCCGCCGTGGTAAGAACCCTAGTCATGGTTCCGATAAAGATAATAATAATTTGGATAAAGGTAAGGAGAAAGAGCATGAAGTTAGGGTTAGGGATAGGAATAGGGATAGGGATAGGGACAGGGAGGCTGAGAGGAGTCTAGGATTGAACATAGATTCCGGTGGTGGTGAGGATGATGATAACGATAGCGAAGGCGGTGTTGGTATTTTGCACCAGAATTTAACATCAGCAAGTAGTGCACTTCAAGGACTTCTTAGGAAACTAGGTGCTGGATTGGATGATTTACTCCCCAGCTCTGCAATGGGCTCTGCATCTTCGTCCCATCAGAGTGGTCGGCTCAAGAAGATATTGTCCGGTTTAAGGGCGGATGGTGAGGAAGGGAAACAAGTAGAAGCTCTGACTCAGCTGTGTGAGATGCTTTCTATTGGAACGGAAGATTCACTGAGCACTTTTTCCGTGGACTCGTTCGTACCTGTGCTTGTTGGGCTGCTGAATCACGAGAGCAATCCTGACATTATGCTTCTTGCGGCCCGGGCTCTTACCCACTTGGTTGATGTTCTACCTTCTTCTTGTGCTGCTGTTGTCCATTATGGAGCTGTATCATGCTTTGTAGCTCGGCTGCTTACTATTGAATACATGGACTTGGCTGAGCAGGTGAGTGAATTAGTTTGACGCCGAACATTTATGTGTCCTACAAGGAAAAAGAATTCATGGTGATACTCCCAGCATAGTTAATCCAGAACTATTATCGCAATCCGAATATTATAATCCTTGCTTAACTAGGCCGTGAACGAAATGACCTTAAGTGCAACTCTCTGTTTCTACGTGGAACAATTATGCTTGTTTGCTAAGGATTGGCCTTTTTAGCTGTAATGTCTAATGTTTCACCTTTGACAGTCTTTGCAAGCTCTAAAGAAGATATCTCAGGAACACCCAACTGCTTGCTTGAGGGCTGGTGCGCTGATGGCTGTGCTTTCTTATCTCGACTTTTTTTCCACTGGTGTTCAGGTAGAAAAATCCCTTTCACGATTTTGTGGAATCTTTGAATATCTTATATCATGATTTTGATGGGAGTTCAGTTTTAGTGTAATAAGAAACTTCCAGCTCCTTTAGTACATATACAATTATTTCTAACATCTTTTGTCCTTCAACAGAGAGTAGCATTAGCAACTGCTGCTAATATGTGCAAGAAGCTTCCCTCAGATGCTGCTGACTTTGTCATGGAAGCTGTTCCGCTTTTGACAAATCTCCTTCAATATCATGATGCAAAGGTGAATTCATTATCATGTTATGCTCCCGTTGCAGGAAGATATCTTCTCTTCTCTGGCCCCTCCTAGTTTGGTTAAACTTCACTTTTGTTTTATTAATGTTTTCTCTTGGCGCTTGGATGTGTATGCAGGTGTTAGAGCATGCTTCCATCTGCTTGACCCGTATTGCCGAATCATTTGCATCATATCCCGAGAAGCTAGATGAACTTTGCAATCACGGACTTGTTACCCAAGCCGCATCGCTCATCTCAACCAGTAACTCTGGAGGTGGTCAGGCTTCACTCAGCACGTCAACCTACACAGTACGTTTAAATCTTCCTATATGTTGGGCATTTACAATCTCGATAGCTGTATTCTGACTTGATAACGCTTGCAGGGTTTAATCCGGCTTCTTTCGACATGTGCCAGTGGCTCTCCACTAGGAACTAAAACTTTACTGCTGCTTGGTATCAGTGGAATTCTCAAGGATATTCTATCAGGTTCTGGTCTTGTGGCCTCTGTGTCTGTTTCACCTGCCTTGAGCAAACCTCCGGAGCAGGTATATATCGTACTTTTAGTTTTCATTCATGCTATAATTGGTAGCATTTTCTTTTCTTGAAAATAAATTGTCACAAGTAGCTCATGTTGGGTATAATAAATATGTAGCATAGAAAGACAAAGTGACTTTTTAGTATGTTTTGCCTGCGGATAAAGTGTGTTTGAAGATAATCGGATTCAAAAATGTTGGATTCTTTTGCTATACTTCGTAGTCTTAAGTTTGCTCCCTTTTTTTTGCGGTTCAGTTTGTCTGTAGGAGGGAAGAGATATTCTATGAGAAGTTTCTCATGCTTGATAGGAATGCACCGGACGTTGTATGTGGAGCTTTCCAACTCTACATTTCATTCTTTGATAAAGTTCTAGCATTACATTTTATTAAGTCACGTAGATGGGAACTTCGCTTGCCCACCAAAGAGATAAAGTAACAATAATAGGAACAAGATGAGAAGAATGCATGGTAGATGACCCCCCACTCCTCACCTTATCTCGGTGAGCTGCTGATCCGACACTTTGTTCTAAAAGCGCAAAACACCAATTTTAAAAAATAAAGCCTGTTCTTGCCAAATATTATTTCATTTATGTATCGATCCCACAAGGACTGGAGTAATTTATTCTTGGTAGTTAAAAGCAATTAAAATCCAATAACTTTGTTCTAATGTGCAAAAAACAAATATTTAAAATGATCTATATTTTTGAACCAAGATTAAAGAGAATTATTGGAGGAAGAAGTAGAGACTTCCTTTTTTTTATAAGGAGGGATGAGTAGAGACTTATATAGTTTGTTTAGATTTTACTGCTTGATTAATACATATATCTTTTTAGAATAAATATTGATTACTTCTCATGAGTATAATCCCCCATTCCGATCACCAATTATTCCGAGTCTGTCTCTTGAATACCTATAGCATAAAGTTCTAGAAACACATTAGTAGTTCAATTTGTGTATGTTTATAGTGATGGATTTTAGATAGCAATGTAGCTAATTCCAATAACACACTCCTGCAACCAATTCTTCTCTCGGATAAACGGGCTATAGGATAGCCGTTGCGAGAACTATTTGAGCACACGACTTCCTCTTAATTTATTTCTCGAGTAAATTGCGATTTGATTTGAAGGGTTCACCGTCAAACATACACAGTAGGTATTAATTCAAGAACCTAAAATCTAAACTAATGCATCATCAAGTTCTTATAAAGGAAAATTACTTCATAAAGGAGTTCCTAGCATAAATCATGAAAATTACTTCATAAAGGAGTTCATAGCATAAATCATACAAAAGAAGATTTAGAAAACGTGACAACCTGATTAGGAGATTGGAGTCTCTCTCTTCATTTCTCAAACTTCAATATATGGCTCCAGACTAAACATACACAACTTACCGGAAAAGTACATGTGTTTATAGGGCCGGGGAATGTCAAAAAGACCAAAATATCCTTACAAATCGCTAGTCAATCCATCTGCGCCACGTTCTGTGCTGCAGCAAGATAGCATGTACGATGCTCCTGCTCCATTGCGTTTTTAGGCTGCGATGCATATTTGCTATGCGTTGGGTAGTCTTCCCGCTCTATCTTGTCTGCCTTCTGGGCTGCGGTGCAAAATCCTGTGCAGAATCAACCTCAAATATTCACTTATTGATCTTTTTCTTCCGTTTGGATAGTTTGGTTATGCACCTTTTACATTCTTATACCAAAATTACCAAAAGTTAGTGCATTAACCATCCAAATCAAATAAATTAAATCAGAAACCAACTAAAACACATCAAAACAGATCCACAGGTACAATTTGATTCATCATGTCCGAGAACAAGGTAGTGACATTACAATGTGGTGGTCTGCATTTCCAAGTCGGGAATGAGTTACCCATATAGTGTCAGTGCCTTAGGAAGCTCAAATTGTTTTGTCTAAACTCTAAACGAAACTTTCTAATGTTCTTTTACAACTTCAACTTCAAATACTGTTCTTTTTTCCAATGTCAAACCAATTTGATCCAAACACCTACTTGATGTCCAGGTGTAGGATTGGATCACCCTTTTTTTGATAAAGTCGGATTGGATCACCATTATTGCGACGTATATTGGTGAATTTTTTAGGTGAAAGAGAAATTTTGTTTTTAGCTTCAACTTGATGGATAATAAACTTGCCCTTCTACCCTTCTCCCCCCTTAAATACCAAACGTTGTTCAACTGGCAGGATTCAAAGTCGCGACATATGATTACCACATGTCCCCTCAATACTCTTTGACTTTGAACTGAAGCTCCGAGGACAAACATCAGTGAACATGTTGATAAGTACAAAATTTTTTGATAAGTATCTATTATCGTTTTTCCCTCAGCTGTTATACTTCCTGTACAGCCTAAGGAACTTTGCTGTTAGACTTGAAGAAGTACAATAATACAATATCAACAACAACAACAAACCCAGTATGACCCCAACAGGTAGGGTCTGGGGAGGGTAGTCTGTACGCAGACCTTACCTCTACCTAATACATGTAGAGAGGTTGTTTTCACTGGACCCTTGGCTCAAGAAGGGCAAGAAGAAGAAAAGGAAAGCAAGAAAGGAAGAAAAAAGAAGAGGCAAGAAAAAGGGAGAGATAAAGGATAAGTAGTTCCAAATAATAGCAACGGGGAATACAATACTTGAAGCGAACAAAACCACATAACGTAATAAAAATCTAAGAATATGAGGAGACATCAATGCTACTAAGACTACCAGTGGACACTATAAACTACTCACTAACCTTCTACCTTAATCCTCGACCTCCACATCCTCATTTCAAATGAGCTGAAGCAACACCATGTCCTGTCTAATCACCTCTCCCCAGTACTTCTTAGGCCTACCCTGACCCCGTCTAAAACTCTCCATGCCAACCTATCACACCTCCTGACAGGAGCATCAATGCTTATTCTCTTAACATGTCCGAACCATCTCATCCTCGACTCTCGCATCTTGTCCTCCACGGAGGCTACTCCCACTTTGTCCCGAATAGCTTTATTCTTAGTCTTATCTCTCCTGGTACACCCGCACATCCATCTCAACATTCTATCTCTGCTACTTTCATCTTCTGCACGTAGGAGTTCTGGACTGGTCAACACTCAACCCCATACAGCATAGCCGGTCGGACCACCACTCGATAAAACTTACCCTTAAGTTTTGGCGACACATTCATATCACACAGAACACCGGAAGCGAGCTTCCACTTCATCCATCCCGCTCCGATGCGATGTGAGACATCTTCGTCAATTTCTCCGTCACCCTAGATAATAGACACGAGATACTTAAAACTCGCTATCTTGGGGATAACTTGAGCATCAAGCTTAACCTCTACGTTTGCATCAGGGTCTCATCACTGAATTTGCACTCCAAGTATTATGTCTTGGTTCTACTCGGTTTGAAACTTTTAGACTCCAAGGTCTGTCTCCAAACCTCCAACCGCGCGTTAACTCCACTTTGCGTCTCGTCAATCAACACTATATCATTGGCAAATAGCATGCACAAAGGCACCTTCCTTGGATTTGTCGTGACAGTACATCCATCGTCAAGGAAAATAAAAATTGGCTAAGAGCCGATCCCTGGTACAACCCCATCTCGGAAATGCTCCGAGTCACCACCCATAGTCCTCACCCGAGTCTTAGCATCATCATACATATCCTTAATCACCCTAATATACGCTACCGGAACGCCGTTAACCTCCAAACACCTCTACAGGACCTCCCTCGGGATTTTATTGTACGCTTTCTCAAGGTCAATAAACACTATATGCAAATCCTTCTTCCTTTCCCTGTACTGCTCCATTAATCTCCTTACCAGATGAATCACTTCCGTAGTCGAACGCCCCGCATGAATCCAACTTGATTCTCGGAAATAGACACGCATCTCCTTACCCTGGCCTCCACCGCCCTCTCCCAAAACTTTCATAGTGTGACTCAACAACTTGATACCCCTAAAGAAGTACAATAATACTCACATAAAAATTGGTAAAACAATAATATAAGGTTTGCCACTGAGATCAGTTAAACATTAGTAGCATAAATATGGCTTTGGTTTCTGAAATATTCAAGAGCTTTCAGTTGTAATTTAGATAGCACTTGGATCATGTGGTGAACAACCTTTTTTGCTTTAATTTTTTTGTCTAATGTGTTATTCCTCTAGTTGACTATATTATTTTGTGAAATAAGATGCCAGTATTCGCGCTTATTGGTTTAATGATCCTCTTGTTTCAAAGACCGTCTGGTTTCACTAGCTGGTGCTTGAGCAAATGCCACAAAAACCATGCCTGCCTTTTCTGTGCTACGTGCAAACTGATTCATTTGAATGCTGCTTCTACCTCATATAAGGACCACAAATATTTTTTTTGGGATAAAGAACAAGGACCTTAAATGTATTTTCCTCTTGTTTCAAAGACCGTCTGGTTTCACTAGCTGGTGCTTGAGCAAATGTCACAAAAACCATGCCTGCCTTTTCTGTGCTACGTGCAAACTGATTCATTTGAATGCTGCTTCTACCTCATATAAGGACCACAAATATTTTTTTTGGGATAAAGAACAAGGACCTTAAATGTATTTTTCTGGGTTTTACTAGATTTTTGAGATCGTGAACCTGGCAAATGAGCTTCTTCCTCCGCTGCCTCAAGGGACCATCTCTCTTCCAACCAGCACTAATTTGTTGATTAAAGGATCTGTTGTGAAGAAATCTTCTGCTAGTGGTTCTACCAAACAGGAGGAGACGAATCTATCTACTCAAGAGGTTTCAGCTCGAGAAAAATTATTGAATAATCAACCTGAACTTCTGCAACAATTTGGATTGGATCTGCTTCCTGTGCTGATCCAGGTTGGTATCATAATCCACTGTAAATTACTACCACCATCTTACAACTGCCATGGTAGAGATTTACAAGATGACCCCTGTTGCTTGTTTTGCTGATCAGGTATATGGATCCAGTGTAAATAGTCCAGTTCGCCACAAGTGTCTCTCGGTTATTGGAAAACTTATGTACTTCAGCAGTGCAGATATGATTCAGTCTCTAAATAACATCACTAACATATCAAGGTATGAATATCAGCAAAATATAAGCTTGAAATTTTTCATCAGATGTGGATCTGGGGGGAGAATGGTTTATCCATGGAACAATCATTTATTTGCATCATATTTCTTTGGTAGTGAAATTAGTGCTTCATTTGTAATTTCTCTGTAGTTTTTTGGCTGGAGTATTGGCCTGGAAGGATCCCCAAGTGCTGGTGCCTGCTCTTCAAGTAGCAGAAATTTTAATGGAAAAACTTCCTGGAAGTTTTTCCAAGATGTTTGTGCGAGAAGGTGTTGTTCATGCTGTAGATGCGCTGATAGTGTCTGCGTCCCATGGTTCCGCTCCTTCCCAGCCATCATCTGCCGAGAAGGACAATGATTGTATACCTGGGTCATCTCGCTCTAGGCGTAATCGACGTCGTGGCAATAATTCAAATGCAGATGCAAGTTCCATTGAGGATCCTAAGATTACAGTTCCGGGGAGTGGATCACCGCCAAACTCATTGGAAATTCCAAAGACCAGTTCTAGCATTCGCATGGCAGTCAGTGCATGTGCTAAATCTTTCAAAGATAAATACTTCCCTTCAGATTCAGGGGCTACTGAAGTTGGCGTTACTGATGATCTTCTACGATTGAAGAATCTAAGTATGAAGTTAAACTCTGGTGTTGATGAGCAATTATCAAAACCTAAAGGAAAATCAAAAGCTTCTGCTCCTAGGCTTGGAGATATTTCTGCCAGTAAGGAAGAGACCTTGGCCGAACTCGTAGCTTCCATGCTGGGGGAGCTCAGCAAAGGGGATGGCGTATCAACTTTCGAATTCATTGGAAGTGGAGTTGTTGCATCTTTGCTGAACTATTTTACATGTGGATTTTTTTCCAAGGAAAGAATCTCAGATGCTAATTTGTCTAGGCTTCGACAACAAGCAATCAGAAGATATAAGTCTTTTATCGCAGTTGCCCTTCCTACTACTGTTGATAGTGGAAATATGGTTCCTATGACTGTTTTGGTTCAAAAGCTTCAAAATGCCTTGTCTTCGTTGGAGCGGTTCCCTGTCGTGCTTAGTCATTCTTCCAGATCATCTACTGGAAATGCACGACTTTCTTCAGGTTTAAGTGCTTTGTCGCAACCATTCAAGCTTCGCCTTTGCAGAGCTCAAGGGGACAAGACACTCCGTGACTACTCCTCAAATGTTGTGTTGATTGATCCTTTAGCAAGTTTGGCGGCTATTGAAGACTTTCTTTGGCCTCGAGTTCAGCGAGTAGAGTCTGGACAAAAGGCCTTTGCATCAGTAGGCAACTCTGAGTCTGGGACCACCCCTGCAGGAGCTGGTGCTTCATGCCCATCTACTTCTACTCCGGCTTCTGGATCTCGGCGTACACGATCTAGGTCAGCGGTTAATATAAATGACAGTGCAAAGAAAGACCCACCACAGGAAAAAAATGGAAGTTCTTCCAAGGGCAAAGGAAAGGCTGTTCTGAAGCCGGCTCAAGAAGATGGCAGAGGGCCCCAGACAAGAAATGCTGCTCGAAGACGAGCAGCCTTGGATAAAGAAGCAGAGGTGAAACCCGTGACTGGGGATTCTAGTTCTGAGGTATGTTTTTTGCTTTATTACATGTGTCTAGTAGTTGGATTCATTTTTCCAAAATACCTTTGGAGCAGAATTCACCATTTCTTTACTTTGTTGAAGAATAATTGTTTAATAATAGCAAATTCCAGGAAAGATAGTATAGATGAATAAATAATATGAGAAAAATTACAAATGAACAGGAAGGAGAAATATGATTGAAATATTGGTATTTAGTACTGCAACTTCTTCATCAATTATTACACCTAACGAATAATTCTCTGTTTTTTAATAGGTTAAATAATTCCCTATTCTATCTGTTAAATGAAGGAACTTTTTTCCGTCCTATTTAAGTAGGGTAAAATGGTCTTTCCTCACCTAATCTCATGTTTCTCTAACCTAAGGGTGTTGCCTCAATAAAGTGAGTGCAAACCTTGGAGACTAGGCTTCAAATTTTAGCTGAGACAAAAAAAACCAAGTGATCTCTTCCAATTTGCTCGAGCCTCGGTGGGAGAGTTGCTTGGTACCTGTGTTGGTGGGGTGCAGCAGGTACCTGGTCTAATAGTTGAGGTGCTTGCAAGCTCACCAAGGTACCGCCATTATTAAAAAAATAGAAAACTCATGTTTCTCTATTTTCTGCATCTTAAAAGCCCTCCTTGGACAAGATGGTCTTCACCTTGAGAGATATCTGAAATTTTTAGGAACATATCCTTGTAAAAGTCAATTTTGACTGGATGATTCTTGTATGCACACTTAATCGAGAGTTAGAGAAGCTGTAGACGATATGCAAAGGTGTAGGTAAGCTTCATGAATCCCTTCATGTCTTGGAATTGCATTGATCAAATGCAAGAAAGGGAGTCACTGCTAGACAGCAGCTTTGTAATTGGAGATGAACACGCGGAATAATAAAAGATCGAGTGTTACCATTAATACCTCGTTCTGAAAAAAAAAAGGAAATTCATTCTCAAAAGTGTGTTACCATTATACCTACAAGACAAATATACAGAAGGTCATGTTTTACCTCACACTAAATCAGAAGAAGATGCGTAAAATTTAACATCATGTTCTTATCAAACAAAAGTTTATTCTGTAAGTGAGGTACTTTTTGTGCATTACTTTCTCAATGTGTACTACTAACATTTGCTTCTAAATTTAATTCATCAGTTAAGAAGACACTTTTACTCTACATGTCTTTTACCCTTCCTCACCGTTGATGAATAAGTGCAACTTGCACGCTAGACAGATGTCCATTTCTTGTCAGCTTCAAATACAAATCGTCAATTAAACTATCATATCCTACATATATACTTTTTCATTAGTATGTCTCTGTCCCCTTTCTAGTGGGAGGTGAAAGTTCCAGGGTTTTAGTATCTTGTCCTTCTCTTTTAAGAATGTATACTTTTTGTTTGCACATCTTGCCTATTCTTCTTTGACGTATTTATGCTGACTGATAAATTAATGACATAATTTAGCTTAGTGGATCCCGAGTTAATTTATGAATCACTTACGTAGATCGGCTGAACATTGAGTTCTCAAAAATATTGAATGAAACAGAAAAATCCTTGTTCAAAGTATTGATGTTTTCTCTAATTTTTACTGCCTACATTTTTCATCTCCTCATTGTTTGCTGATTGCATGACTATATGAACCTTGACATTCCGCTGCTTTTTGTGATGTTTAGGATGATGAGTTGGATATGTCACCTATTGAAATTGATGATGCTTTGGTCATCGAGGATGAAGATATATCTGATGATGATGAAGATGACCATGATGATGTAAGCTACTAAAATCTTATTTTTTAAATTTTGAGTTCTGCCGTTCTTCTAATTGCTTAGATCGTTGAACACGGATCTGCATTCCTGATGTGCACGTATTCAGTCACTTCTCCACACATCAAGTTGATCATCTCTTTTAATTTTTTGCACAGCTGTATTAAAGATGATTTTCTGAAATTGTTGCCAATGCTTTAGGTGTTGAGAGATGATTCTCTTCCTGTTTGCACGCCGGACAAAGTTCATGATGTTAAATTGGGTGATTCTTCAGAGGAGAATCCTGCCGCACAGACGGCAAATGATAGCCAGACAAATGCTGGTGGTGGTTCTAGCAGCAGAGCTGCTTCTGCTCAGGGATCTGAATCCGTTGAGTTCAGGAGTGGGAGTTCTTATGGTTCAAGGGGTGCAATGTCATTTGCTGCTGCTGCCATGGCCGGACTTTCATCTGCTAACGGTAGAGGTGTGAGAGGGGCTAGAGATCGCCATGGACGCCCTCTCTTTAGCACTAGTGATCCGCCGAGACTTGTATTTTCTGCAGGTGGAAAGCAGCTTAATAGGCACTTGACTATCTACCAGGCTATCCAGCGGCAGCTTGTCCTTGATGAGGATGATGAAGAGAGATATGGTGGCACTGACTTTGTATCTAGTGACGGAAGCAGACTTTGGGGTGATATTTACACTATCACATACCAAAGGGCCGACAGTCAAGCAGAGAGGTCTACCAAAGGTGATGGGAGCTCAACTTCCACCAAGTCTAACAAAGCTAGTTCTTCAGCAAGTGCCAGTGCTGATCCCTCATTGCATCGAGCATCATTGTTAGATAGTATATTACAGGGAGAACTTCCTTGTGATATGGAAAAAACCAATCCTACTTACAACATTTTGGCCCTGTTACGTGTACTGGATGGATTAAACCAGCTGGCCCCACGGTTACGTGTCCAGTCAGTTATTGATGATTTCTCTGAAGGGGAAAATTTGAGTTTAGATGAGCTCAATGCTACTGGTGTCAAAATTCCTCCGGAGGAATTTGTCAACAGTAAGCTCACTCCAAAGTTGGCCCGACAGATTCAGGATGCTCTAGCCCTTTGTAGTGGGTCTCTCCCATCATGGTGTTACCAGTTGACAAGGTCCTGTCCATTTCTTTTTCCATTTGAGGTTCGACGCCAGTACTTCTATTCAACAGCCTTTGGATTATCTAGGGCTTTATATCGGCTTCAGCAACAACAAGGTGCGGATGGTAATGGATCTACCAATGAGAGAGAAGTTAGGGTTGGGAGATTACAGCGCCAAAAAGTCCGTGTCTCTAGAAATCGCATTCTTGATTCTGCTGCGAAAGTAATGGAGATGTACTCCAGCCAAAAAGCTGTTCTTGAGGTTGAATATTTTGGTGAAGTTGGCACTGGTTTGGGCCCAACTCTGGAGTTCTATACCCTTTTAAGTCATGATCTGCAAAAAGTTGGACTGGGAATGTGGAGGACAAGTTCCTCATCAAGTGAACATTCAGTGGAAGTGGGTGTGGATGAAAAATTGAATGGGGAAGATAAAGAACTTGTCCAAGCACCTCTGGGATTATTCCCACGGCCCTGGCCATTGGCTGTTGATACCGCTGATGGAAACCAATTCACCAAGGTAATAGAATATTTCAGATTGCTTGGGCGTGTGATGGCCAAAGCACTTCAAGATGGGCGGCTTTTGGACCTCCCTATGTCAACTTCATTCTATAAACTTGTCCTTGGCCAAGTAAGGATTTCTCTCTGGTTTTTGTGTTGCACGTTGTTCCTTCTAAGATCAAATTGCTGCCACCCACTACCTTTGTATTTTTTTGTGTATCTTTTCAAACGGTTCTGTGGTTAAAACACTGCACTCTGCAGGAGCTTGATCTGTATGATATTCTCTCTTTTGATGCTGAGTTGGGAAAGACTTTGCAAGAGTTGCAAGCTCTTGTTAGTCGGAAACAATACATAGAATCAATGGGAGGCCTGGGCCAAGACAAAATTAGCGATTTGCATTTTCGTGGGACTCCAGTTGAGGATCTTTGTTTAGATTTCACACTCCCAGGCTATCCTGAATATGTTCTGAAAGCAGGCGATCAGAATGTATGCTGCTTTTCCTTGGAATGGCTATTCTATTTTTTTTTTGGGGTCCTTTTTCTTTATATCATTTTGTTTGATTTGTACCTTAAATGAAATTTGCAGGTGGATCTTAGTAACTTGGAGGAATACGTTTCCTTGGTGGTTGATGCCACTGTGAGGACTGGAATTGTGCGGCAGATGGAAGCATTTAGATCTGGCTTCAATCAGGTTAGTTTCTATCATGGGATTTATTAAAACACCTTATTTTGAGAAGTGCTTTTCCAAAAACGCTTTTCGAAAATTACTTTTGGAGAAAAATAGTTTCTGTTTGGCTAATCAATTTTGAGAAGTACTTTTCAGCAATAATTTGTGTCTGGCCAAGCTTTTCAAAAAAAGTACTTTATTCTTTCAAGATTTTAAATATATTGAAAAATCATTCAACAAATATGAAAGTTCACTCCAAAAGTCATTATATATTACTTAATGGTTTAAACTAAGTAAGGTTATTTTGGTATATACAATATATTTTTTCCTGCTCCTGCTTATGCCCAAAAACACTTTTGCTTCCCCAAAAAGCTTGGCTAAACACCTCGAGTAGAGAAAAAAGCACTTTTGGCCCTGGGAGAAGCATGGCCAAACAGGCTTTTAGCTAATTAGGTACCGGTGTTGATATTTTAGCTGATAATTTGGTGTAACTTTCACTTAATGAACTTATCAGTTACTTGATACATCTTGAGTTATCTGATATTGAAATAACTTTTTATCTCCACAACTTTCAGGTATTTGACATTTCAGCTCTGCAGACATTCTCTCCTACTGAGTTGGACTACCTGCTTTGTGGCCGTAGAGAGTTATGGAAGGTATCATTTGTTTCTCATGAACCCAGTATAGCACACTGTGATACTTGTATACTTGAAAGTTCCCTGCTTTTTTCCCAATTTCACTCTTTTGTTTATGCAGGCTGAGACGCTTGTAGATCATATCAAATTTGATCATGGATATACAGCCAAGAGTCCAGCTATTATTTATGTAAGTTTCCTCAGCTGTCAGTGGAAGTGTAGTACCTGAGACTAATATTATCAAGCTAGTCCTTCTGTCTCTTCGATGGACTTCAAACTGATATCAACTGTTTAATTTGCTGATCCTCAGTTACTAGAGATCATGGGAGAGTTCACTCCTGAGCAGCAACGAGCGTTCTGTCAGTTTGTCACTGGTGCTCCCCGGCTTCCTCCAGGTGGTCTGGCTGTGCTCAATCCTAAGCTGACAATTGTGAGGAAGGTACAGTTGTAGTTAGCTAAAATATAAGTCCGATCTTTTTGTTCTCTCTGGGATGACTCACCATTGTATTTTTGGAACAGCATTCATCTAGTGCTAGTAATACAGCATCAAATGGTAATATGCCATCAGAATCTGCAGACGATGACCTACCCAGTGTGATGACATGTGCCAACTACCTGAAACTGCCTCCCTATTCTACTAAGGTATGATTTCTGCCCAATCCATACGCTCTAGGTTTGCAGAAACTTATCCCCACATCTGCTTTGCTGCGGTAGTCATCTGCTTTTGTTGTGCAATTTAAAACTCTCTATCTCTATCTCTTTCTCACTCTCTTGGGAGCAGCAAATAGAATTTCTTATGTCTTACGTCACTCTGCAGGAAATCATGTACAAAAAGTTACTCTATGCTATCAATGAAGGCCAAGGATCTTTTGATTTATCATAAGTCTCCTGACAAATGGACTTGTGAATACAACTGTGAAATTGTTGTGTCTGGTCCTCAATAAAGGCGGCTCTGGCCCATCCTCAACTAAAAACACCAAGGTCTCTATGCCTCAAGAATCTGCTGTCTCGTTTTTTCTTTTGGACTACATTTCCTCTATTTTGATTGCCAGCTTCATTACTGCAGCACTATTCGCTAAGATTGTAGAATTATTTGTTTCTTTGTTTGTTTAAGGCTTTGAGCCATGTATTTAGTCTGCTGATTTATCTTGCCTTCAAGTATTGCGGCGTCTTCAGAATATTTAACTCTCGACTTTTGTGTTTTGGCTGTTTATTTTGATAGGTGACGTTGGGGCCGCGTGATGAGGATGGGGGATTTTTTCTGCGGGGGTTCTTTGCAGCAAATGCTTGTAAATATGTAGGAAGATTGTTCTTTCAATTTTGACGTTTTAAGGTCGTGCAGTACATACATGTAAGGGATAATGTGGCCTTTTGTCACTTTGCTTCTCGCAGATATAAGAAATGTTGTTCTTTGACATTTCAGTTATTAGTAATATGTTCCAATAAATTGATCAGCGTAATTGAGGTTCTCTCAAGCCAAGGGCGGCTTTAGGGTGGTAAGGCAAGCCCTTGCCTTAGGCTCCCCAAATATTAAGGCCACCAAAACATATAATTTATTTATATAAAAATTTCAAACTTATGTATTTCTTAAAATTCGTTAGAGGTAGGATTGAGTGAGTTAATTCGATAAAATTTTCTCATTAAATTAAACAATGTATTTAGTTTTCAAAATTCTACTTTTCTCCTTCTATGTATAATTTTTTTCATGTTTCTAATGATTTTATTTTTTAACTTTTATTCGGATGCTCTAAATTGGTTATTCCTTTTGGCATAGTGCTGTAGTGAAGTGCTATTAGTACTAGATAAAAAGAATCACAAAATAAAATTTGGTATTTAAATATTTGAGTTTGGTATGTATTTTTAATGCTGCATATCTAGTTTGGATATAATCTGATACACCAAATAGTGTATTTTGGTGTATTACTTTGCAATTAATACAACATGCAACTACAAAATACTGATTAATTAATACGTGGATTAAACACCAAAAGATGAGAAGTGTTACTTATCTAATTATCTTGTTTTGAAACTCATCATACACACTCTTCCAACTTTATTAGGTTCAAAAAATAAACTAATATTTACGTTCTATCTTATATATTTTGGTTTTAGTATATAAAAATCGACACTTAAAAAGAAACAATTTTTGCATTATTAAATTCCTACCCTGTTAATTCATGTGTTACAGTTCAATCCATCTCATTCGGGGGGTACTACAGTGTAGTGAAACTAACACACCAATTAAAATATAGTGTACGAGGAAAAGAAAATTAAAGGAGGAGAAAATCAATTAAAGCAGAAAAGACAAAGAATAGGAACCGTTTCTTAATTAGTACTGCAAAAGTGGCAGGAAAAAGTTGTCTTACCTCTATTTTGACTTCACTCACTCTTTTTCTCATACGAAAATACTGCAAAAGTGCTATTCCAATACCAGTTTTCCTTTTTCGTTTTTACGATAGTGGGACTTATGGATTGGCATTACTTTAATTTTCTATCTTTTTTGTTTTTTTCCACTTGTCTTCTTTACTTTTTCCAAGAAGCTCTAATTTGAAGTTTTGGCTCTTGTCAAGAGTCGAAATATAATGAATCTAAGACAAAAATGCTCAAAAATAATCAATTAATAATTATGTACCTCAAACTGATTTTACATGTAGTAGAAAATAAAAAAGGAGTAACAATTTTGTGGTTTATCTCTGGAACAATTGTATTGGTGGAAAATATACTCATCACGTGGATCAATAATATGTTGATAGGTGACATGAGAGTCGACGCAATAAAGAAGAATGAAGAACACAGAAGGCATAAGTAATAACCACAAGATCGTATATAAGGATATCATGCCTATTGATCACACCCAACTATGCCTTATTAAAAGGACGATACGGACGTTGCAAATATAACCCGAGTATTACGCCCAAGGTCGAATCCACAGAGAATTAACCTATCAATTACTATTTTCAGATCCACTAATTCTTCAGAACCAGCTTCCCAAATATTTGAATCACAGTTGATGGTTTCTTTAGTAACTAAATTTGCAAATAAATTAAACAGCTGTAAACTAAAACGCTAAGGTTGTAAACAAGAATGAGAAGAAGCTAAGGCAATGATTTCCCCTATTGATGAAATCCCTTCTGTTTATGCTCATACAAATTTACCAACACATCTCTATCAATCATGAACACTCTTCTTACCATAAATCTCTCCCGAGTAATCACAGTAATATACTATTGCACTCTCCCGAGATACACTAGCTAGCTTTAATTAGCACAATTCACTTTAGATTACACCCAAGACTTCGTTATCCCTAATCCCGTCTTTAAACCCGCAATTATAGATTCCTCTTATAATTTAGGAGTGGTGTTGTTCAACCATAACCTAAATATGCACTCCTTTTCAAGTTATGCACACTAAATAGGCACAACTAATTGAGGATCCTGTCCATTAACTACAACAAATACGAAGTTGAACAAATAGAGATTAAACTAGCAATTTATATTCACATAAACAAGAAGTTTATCCCCCAATAGGTTCCATCAAAACTTTAGACAAGGGATTTAGCTACTCATGGCTATGGGTAAACAAACTAAAATAAGATTCATCATAAACTAGCAATGAAATCAAAGAAAAGAAGAAAGATATTTTGGGTGATCTCTCACAATAGTTTTCCTTGCCAAGATACTCTCAAAAACAATACATGCCTCTCTAGGGCGAAGTCTAATGTTTAATATAGGGTTTAGGTCTAAAAATCCCGTCTTTTACACTTCAGTCCTCAAACTTTAGTGCGCCTGCCGCGGTTCTGCCGCGGTCGCGGTAGAACCGCGGCCAAAGACCCTATCTGAATCTCGAAACTTCTGCAGCTGCCTTCCACCGCGGTTCTGCCGCGGTCGCGGTAGAACCGCAGCCAAACTGCTTCTCTGAATTTCAGGGCTGGCATGCGAGGTTCCTTTGGAAATTTACACAGTTGGCCTCTTTTTCTCCATTTTTTGACTCCAAAACTGCTCCCTAGTCTTCCTTGGACACATATCACCTGCAAATCATGAAAAGCACTAATAAGAGCATTTTGTTATCACTTTTATCATCAAAACTACACAAGAAGGTGATTATTTAAGGCGTGATTATAGTCAAATTCACTTATTATCAACACTCCACACTTAACCCTTTGCTCGTCCTCGAGCAAGCTAAACCACACTTCTAGACCTAACTGTTCAATGCATTGCCCCAATTTATGTCACACCCATTATTATAAAGGATCGACCTAAGCAGTGCAACAATCATACCTCAAATGCAGACTCTCATGCCATGATACACTTGTGCTCACTCTAATTACTCTAACAGAAGTGACGACTCCCTTTTTCTTCCCGAGTCATATGCCCTCACATCAAAATTATGAGAGAAGTTCCACACACATAAAATTCAAACAACAAGGAACCAAATATAGGAAGAATTCACTCACTCTCAGCAAAGAGCATTCACATGCCACACAGACACACCATAAGCTTGCCACTAGTGTAATACTCTACTAAACGAGCTCATTCAATCTTGGATCAATTAGGACTTTATTTGGTTGTAATGTAGGCTAAAGGACGGGTAGGATACATTTAGATATAAGAGTTACTACACCTCCCTAAGCACTTTAATACATATACTTTAACATTCAAATCTCATACTTATGTCAAACCAAAATTCCATCTTCACATCAACGTAAATTACCCCATTCTTCTTTAAGCACACTTACGTCAAGAGCCACCACTTATCTAGGATATCTTTTTTTTTAGTAGCTCTTCCTTTTTTTTTTAAAACAGTGCACCTTTCTCCTTATTCAATTAGTTCCACTCAAAAGCCAAACCAAACACCCCACACTTTAACTTTTACAAAGTTCATAATACTTCAAGTGCTCACGAGAGGTGAACATGTTCAAATAGATGGTTAATTCAAACAAATGGGTAAGGCTTGTAATGTGGTTGCCAAAGAAACATGATTACAGGCTCAAAGGGGTTAACTACGATACATAACAATTAGGTGGGTAAAATCTACATATCTGGCTCAATAAGAAAACGCCTATATCACTTCCAAGACTGAACAACACTACTATTTCGCTTTGCAGACACACGGGGCAAGTTCTAGGCTTCAAATGCAAGCACAGAATGCAAGTAATAACTCCCACACACTTAGCATGTAACTCATTCCGAATCAGTTCATCAACACACTCGTACAAGTGTTCAAGCAAGACAGGATGTGCAAACTTAAGGCATAGATTTACGAGTCCACAAACACGTTTAAACGTCACACTTCTCAAGTTCTTTTTAGTTATTTGCAGGTGTGCACATCAGGGGTTACATTCTAGCCTTTACC
>MU737788.1:1398-81668 GCA_026770625.1 Nicotiana glauca | reverse complement strand
TTGTGAATTGAAAATGTACGGTGGGATCGGGTTGCACGCCGCAACACGAAGTAATAAGGTGCGGGTTGTGGTGATTGGGGTGGCTGAGGTAATAAGGATGGCCGAGGTAATAAGGGTGGAAAGCGATCGTAATCGCCATTGAAATCGATATGTGTACCAATTGTGAAATCATTGATGAGGCATTGTGAAATGAGAGAGCAGGAGAGTTTGTAACCTGTGGGGCACTGATTGTGCCTTTGTTTGGCTTGATTGTGCCTTCCATGTGTGTTTAGTTGTTGATCCTATTGTGTTTCCTACTTGTGTATGGTTTGAGGACTACTTGATGTGAGCACGTAATTTTTGCCCTATAAGAATGTTGAAAACTTGTTTGGCTTGAGTTTACTTGGGACAAAGCTTGTTTATACATACCAGTACAATTCTAGTGTACTGACGTCCCTTTTGCCGGGGGCGCTACATTCGTGTTATGATTGTAGGTGGATCTATAGCAGGTACTTCAGTTCATTGGCAGTAGCACTCCTTCATCTTCCACTGGCCGTTTTGGTGAGCCCCTTTCCTTTCGGGGCCCTGCGTGGCTCATGCCACTTCTATTTTTGGAGTCTTATTTTGGTTTTGTGTAAGGTATAGCCAGAGCCTTGTTACCGGCGAGTACTTATTATCCTGTCATATCTTAGATGCTCCGTAGACAGTAAATATGGGTTATGAATTTATGTAATTATATATCGGGCATTGTAAGTTGTAAACTTGTTAAAGAAATTAAGCATGTTGTGAATGTTTGAAAAAGTGTGATTTCAATTATAAACTGCTTAATCCTTTGGTTAATAAGTAATGAAAAGTACAGGGGTAACACGTGGGTTAGGAAAGGCACCCAGGTCCGCTTGATTGGGGCTACCCGGTCGAGCTCCGGTCATGTCCCTCGAATTTGGGGCGTGACAGTATTGGTACCGTTAGTGGCTATTGGGATTGGAGTGGGTCCTTCCTTGTTGGTATGTTAGATTTTGTATATGATGCTGAGCTGTAGAGTGGTTGTCGCAATGTGGGTTGTTCTAGTCTATTGTGCTATGGGCTATGTCGGAAATGACATCGGTTGCGTGGCGAGGTACATCGGATTATGATATAGCAGGGTGGTTGGTATTCCAAAGATCAGCAGATGGCTAGGGAGGATTGCTTTCTTTAATTGGGACTTTGTGACGAATGTCAGTATAGAGGGTTCTACCATTGATTCAGTTCCAGTATTGAGGGACTCTTTTTCAAATGCGTTTCTTGTGGCCAGGCATGTGGCCGGGCATGTCGCCGGGCGAAATTGTGGATTTCGATATTGATTTGGTGTCGGGCACCGTATCGTACGGCTCCTGCAAGAGTTATAAAAAGTGGAAGGAGCAGCTTAAGGCTTCTTGGCATTGAGTTCGTTGGCAGGCCGATGTGGCTACGTATTCAGATTGAGATGGCTTGGTTGGCCCTGATATGTATTGTTGAGGGATAGGTTTAATATCTCTTTATTGAGCTTGTTAGTGATCTAGGGAGATCTATGAGATGCTTTTTCGGTGCTGTGAGGCGTTATGATTTTTGGATTGTGCTTGAGTTTTTTAGCTTATAACGCTATATGTAGATATTGTTATGCACGTAGTATGCTTACGACCGATGCTCGGTGTTTTGTTATAATGAGAAAATTTGGCTCGATGAGAATCTCCCTCTGTGAAATATTTGTTTGGATCGGGTGGCACACCGCCATGGGCATGTTATCTGGATTGGGTTGCACTTTCCAATAGTGTGATGTTGACAATAGTTTTCCATATGTTACTTGGTATGTCTTGCTTCACCATGGATATGATGGATTGCTTGGTTTCAGACACCAATCTGTGCGTGGCTGTCTACTTTTGAGCACAATGACTTGAGGTGCTTCATGTGTAACCGTGTTTGGATAAGATCGCGCATTGTAGCGAGGCTACGTGGAGATTAGACCCTTCGGAGTAGATGCAGGTATTCTATTTCTATGATGTGGGATGGGGTCCCAGCCTTATGTTGTGATGGTACTGAGGAGTTTGAGTTACGGCTCTTTTGTTTGAGTCATTTCTCATGATTTGAGTATGTTCAAACTGCCCATCATCGGTGCGCGAATTATGCAAGTTATGGCTTAGGCCTATGATGAGGTGTCATATCACCAGAGTGTGCGTTGAATTCGAGGTGATCGTTGGAGTCATTAATAAATGCAAACAGATGTGATTTCAGCTGGTTAGAGGGTCCATATCGAGGTTTGGCCCGAAAATCTGTTGTGGTATTAGTAAACAAGGAAGTGGCTTCATGAATGGTTGATCTGAGAAATTGATACAGTTTATTGCGTGTTTTATTATTCGTTGGTAGTATATGAAAGTTCTAGAATAAGACCTTTGTTGATAAGAGGTTTTTCCACCGGTATTCGGATGTTGTGGGCAAATGCTGTGAATAGAAGTTATCGCTTTGAGTGTCTGGGTTATGTAGTATATCATATGGTTGCACCTAAGGTTGCAGGTGTGGGTTATCACAGCTGGTTCGGGTTTATTCTGGGTATAATTTCGGAAGGTGCTATGTGGTTCTACGGTCTATGGTCTAAATGAACTGTGAAATTTCAGTTGTGTTGTATTATCGGATCTATGTAAGATAGGGTGACGTGGGATCACCCCGGATATGTGCTTGGTAAGGTCATTTAGCTATTAGTTGGCTTTTAGGACAAATCTGGGCACGCTCGAGGATGAGCGTTTGTTTAAGTTGGGGAGGATATGATGACCCGGCCCGTTGTCACATGAGTTACCGCCCCGTTTTCCCCATATTATGTTTTTCTATGCTTCAATATCAGTATTTGAATGAACCTGATAGAATTGAGTTGGTTTTAGTTGGAAATGAGGCACTTAGCCACTTAGAAGAAAGCTTGTTTTAAAAAAGTCAACTGGAAGTTGACTATGTGGTTAGAGGGCTCGGATGTGAATTCTGGTGATTCGGTTAGCTTCGAGGGGTTGATTTGTGACTTAGGAGTGCGATCAGAATTGATTTTGGAGGCTCGGTGTAGAATTAGGCTTGAATGGCGAAGTTTGAATTTTGGCGAATTCCGGTTGATAGGTGAGATTTTGATCCAAGGGTCGGAATGGAATTCTGAGAGTTGCAGTAGCTTCGTTAGGGGATTTTGGATATGTCTGCAAATTTTCAGGTCATTCGGACGTCGTTTGGTCGGTTTTTTGATTGAATGCGCATTTCGGAAGTTTTGATGAAAACTAGGCTTGAATCCGATGTGTTTTATTGGTTTTAGCGTTGTTTGACGTATTTTGAGGATTGGAACAAGTTTGAATAAGGTTGTTGGATGTGTTGGTGTTTTTGGTTGAGGTTCCGGGTGCCTCAGGGTGATTTCGGATGATTAAACGGGAATTTTTGAAGCATGTTGCAGGTATGGTTTTTTTATGGCTTCTGGTATTTCCGTATCTGCGGAAAAGGAGCCACAGAAGCGGTTCCGCAGATGCGGTGGAGAAAGTCGCATAAGCGATCTTGAGTGGCCCAGGGGATTTCCGCATAAGCAGAAGGTGGAGCGTGTAAGCGAATTGAAGACCGCAGAACCGGTTGGAGGAAACCACATAAGCGGATGTTGGATCGCATAAGCAGTCCCCGATGGTTTTAAGTTAGACCGCATAAGCGGTCAATATGTCGCAAAAGTGGTACCGCAGGTGCGGTCAGGGGACCGCAGAAGCGAAAATCTCTGAAGGGTTTTAATGAAACAGTGTTCGCGAATTCAGAAGTTAAGGAAAACATTTTCGACATCGGGAAGAGGTGATTTTGGGCGATTTGGAGAGGATTCGAAGGGGATTCCATCAGGTATGAATTTATCGACTCGAATAATGTTTTTATGCTGTAAAAACAAGGATTTAAACACTGAAATTCAAGGATTTAAGGGTTAAAAATGGTGGTTAGGGCTTGAAACCTAAGAAAGTGTAAACTTGGAATTTGAGGGGGCCAAACGAACTCCGATTTTTGTAAATTTGATATGTATAGACTCGTGGCGAGACGAGGAATCCAGTGATATGAATTTTAGAATTTTTCGAGAAGTGGGCCCGGGGCTCGGATTTTGCCAACTTCGTGTTTTTGGGTGTTTTTCGAGTTCTTTCAATTGGGTTATGTTCCATTAGCCTATTTTAATGTATTCGTTGTGGTTTTGACCAGATTCGACGCGCGAGGAGGCGGATTCGAGAGGAAAAGGCATAACGGACTAGTCTTGTGGCCGGCTTGAGGTGCGTAATAGATGTAAATGATGACCTGAGAGTTTGAAACCCCGGTATATCACATTGTGACGCTATATTGAGACGAGACAGGTGAGGAGGTTTATTGAGGGACTTGCTCAGCCTATCAGATTGTAGATGGGAAAGGAGACTGGGAGTGAGATTTCTTTTCAGACGGCTGCCAATATTGCCAGGCGAGTCGAGATGGCTCTAGCTTAGGGGAGTGGTCAGGGGGTCTGACAAGAGGCCGCATCACTCTGGTGGATTCAGTGGAGCCTCATCTAGAGGCCGAGGTACTTTTGGTAGAGGCCATCTTCCAAGGCCGTTTCATTTAGCACTCCACGCATCCCATATTTCTTCAGTTGGTCGTGGCCCTCATATGTATTATTCTGACCAGCTAGCCTACAGTGCACCACCAGCTCCCATTAGTGCACCTCCGCTCTAGAGCTTTCAGGGTGGTTACTCGGGTCAACAGGATCAATTTCAGGGTCAGCAGTCATAGTAGGTGAGATCTTGTTATACTTGTGGTGATACGAGGCACATTGCTAGATTTTGCCCTCGTGCATCTAGCAGTTCTTAGCATCAGGGTTCTTGTGGCACCGGGTGGTTCATCGCCCGCTCAGCCACCAAGAGGTAGGGGTCAGGCAGCTAGAGGTGGTCGTCAGGCCATTAGAGGTAGAGGTTAGGCTGCTAGAAGTAGATGCCAGCTAGCTAAGGCTCGTCCTAGAGATGCAATCCAGAGTGGTAGGGCCCAGCCCCGATGGTATGCTTTTCTAGCCATGCCTGAGGTTGATCCTCTGAAGGTACTATTTCAGTTTGATGTAGATATATTTCAGTTCTATTTGATCTGAGTTCTACTTATTCGTATATGTCATCCTATTTTGCTTCATATTTGGTTGTGCCTCGTGATTGTTTGAGTACCCCTACGTATGTGTCCACACTTGTAGGAGATTCTATTGTACTTGACGTCGTTTATCATTTGTGTGTGGTCACTATTGGGAGTTTTGGGACTAGTGTGGATCTTCTACTTCTTGATATGGTAGACTTTGGTGTTATCTTGGGTATGGATTGGCTATCACCTTGTCATGCTATATTGGATTGTCACGCCAAGACGATGACCTTAGCCTTGCCGGGTTGCCTCGATTAGAGTGGAGAGAGACTCATGGTCATTCTACCAACAGGATTATCTCTTATATGAAGGTCGGCGTACGATCAAGAAGGGGTGTCAAGATTATTTAGCTTATGTCCGCGATTCTGGTGCGGTGGTTCCTTTCATGGATTTGGTACCAGTTGTCTGTGAGATTCTGGAGGTATTTCCTGCAAACCTGTCGAGGATGTCACCCGACAGGGATATTGACTTTGTTACGGCCACTCAACCTATTTCTATTCCGCTATATTGTATTGCCCCGCCAGAGTTGAAAGAATTGAAGCAGCAGGTGCAAGATTTTCTTGATAAGTGCTTCATTAGAATTAGTGTCTTGCCCTAGGGTGCGCCCGTATTGTTTGTGAGGAAGAAAGATGGGTTGATGAGGATGTGCATAGATTATCGGTAGTTGAATAAAGTCACTATCAAGAACAAGTATCCATTGTCGAGGATTGATGACTTATTTGATCAGCTTCAGGGCGCCAGGGTGTTTTCAAAGATCAATTTGAGGTCTGGCCACCATCAGTTAAGGATTAGGGCATCTGATGTCCCTAAGACGGCTTTTTAGACTCGATATGGCATTATGAGTTTCTAGTTATGACATTTGGGCTGACCAATGCCCCATCATCATTCATGGATCTGATGAACCGGGTGTTCAAGCCTTATTTGGATTACTTTGTGATTGTGATCATTGATGATATCTTGATCTACTCCGGCAGTCGAGAGGAGAAAGAGAATTATCTTCGGATCGTACTTCAGACCTTGAGAGACATCCAGTTATATGATAAGTTTTCAAAGTGCAAGCTTTGGTTGGATTGTGTCGCCTTCTCAGGGCATGTTGTATCAGTAGAGGGTATTCAGGTGGATCCTAAGAAGATTGAGGCAATTCAGAACTGGCCTAGGCCTACTTCAGCCACGAATTCTTGGGTTTGGCGGGTTATTAATGTCGGTTTGTGGAGGGTTTCTCATCTATAGCATCCCCGCTGACCAGGTTGACCCAGAAGGGTGCCCCGATCAGATGGTTAGACGAGTGTGAGTTGAGCTTTCAAAATCTCAAGACTACTTTGACTACAGCATCAGTGTTGGTGTTGCCCACAGTTTTAGGATTTTATACGATATATTGTGATACATCTTGTATTGAACTAGGTATGATATTGATGCAGTGTGGAAAGGTAATTACATATGCTTCGCAGAAACTGAAGGTTCATGAGAAGAATTGCCCGTTTATGACCTAGAACTGGCAGCCATTGTTCAAGTGTTGAAGATTTAGAGGCACTATCTGTACGGCATGCCGTGTGAGGTATTCATAGATAATCGGGGCTTGCAGTATTTGTTAAAGCATAAGGAGCTCAATTTAACGCAGAGGAGGTGGTTGGAGCTATTGAAAGACTATGATATCACCATCTTGTATCATCGCGGGAAGGCCAACGTGGTGTCCAATGCTTTAAGTAGAAAGTCAGCGAGTATGGGCAGCCTTGCATACATTCCAGTCGGTGAGAGACCGCTAGCATTAGATGTTCAGGCTTTGGCCAATCAGTTCGTGAGGTTGGATGTATCTAAGCCTAGCCGTGTTTTCTTGTACAGTTGCTCGATCTTCTTTGTTTAAGCGCATCAAAGATCGGTAGTATAGTGACCCTTATTTGCTCTTCCTTAGGGACATAGTGCGGCACGGGGGTGCCAAGCAGTTGGAGATGATAGAGTTTTGAGGATGCAAGGTCGTGTTTGTGTGCCTAATGTGGATGGACTTCATGAGTTGATTCTTGAGGAGGCCCACAGTTCCCGATATTCTATTTATCTAGGTGCCACCAAGATGTATCAGGACTTGCGGTAGCATTATTGGTGTAAGAGAATGAATAAAGATATAGTTGCAGTTGTAGCTCGGTGTCTAAATTGTCAGCAGGTAAAGTGTGAGCATCAGAGACCTGGTGGTTTACTTCAGAAGTTAGAGATTCCTGAGTGGAAATGGGAGCATATCACTATGGATTTCGTTGTTAGACTCCCATGGACTTAGAAGAAGTTCGATGTAGTTTGGGTTATTATGGACATGTTGACCAAGTCAATGCATTTCATCCCTGTGGCAGTTACTTATTCTTCAAAGCGGTTGGCAGAGATTTATATTCGCGAGATCGTCCGTCTTCACGAAGTGCCCGTGTCTATCATTTTTGATTGAGGTACGCAGTTCACCTGACACTTGTAGAGGGAAGTACAACGTGAGTTGGGCATGGAGGTTTAGCTGAGCACAAAATTTCACCCTTAGATCGATGGGCAGTCCGACCGCACTATTCAAATATTAAAGGATATGCTCCGCGCTTGTGTTTTAGAATTCAGAGGCTCGTAGGATCAGTTCTTGCCACTTGTAAAGTTTTCCTACAACAACAATTATCAATTAAGCATTCAGATGGCTCCCTAGGAGGCATTATATGGTAGGCAGTGTCGATCGCCGGTTGGATGGTTTAAGCCAGGAAAGGCTTGGTTGTTAAGTATAGATTTAGTACAGGATTCTTTGGATAAGGTCAAGATCACTCAGGATTGACTTCGCACAGCTTAGAACAAGCAGAAGAATCATACCGACCGTAGAGTTTGTGATGTTGCATTCATGGTCGGGGAGAGAGTGTTGACTCGGGTATCACCTATGAAGGCTGTGATGAG
Organism: Nicotiana glauca; assembly: GCA_026770625.1. NCBI lineage: Eukaryota > Viridiplantae > Streptophyta > Magnoliopsida > Solanales > Solanaceae > Nicotiana > Nicotiana glauca. Next base: position 73,640 of record MU737788.1, on the reverse strand, counting down.
GTTCGAAAAGAAAGGCAAGTTGATCCGTAGGTATATCGGGCCTTTTGAGATTCTTCTCATGTTTTGAAACCTAATTCTATGATTTGAAGCCTTAAAAATCATGTTTTATCCTTCCTCAATTTATGTGCACAGTCCGAGCATCTTTCCGGAAAGCATTTATGTTAAAAACTGATAAAAATAAGAAATTTTGCCTAAAAACTTCACTTTAATTAACTTCGGTCAACATTCTTGGTAAATAGACCCAGATTCGTGTGTTGATGGTTACGGTGGGTCCGAAACATGACTTGGGACTTGGGTGTATGCCTGGAATCGAAATAGGAAGTCCTAACCCAAAATTTGAAAGTTAAAGGCTTAATGAATTGGAAATGTTTGACTTTTTGGATAACAGGTCCATATTTTGGTTTCAGAACCCGATATAGGTCCAATACCATATTTATGACTTGTCTATGAAATTTGGTGAGAAATAGAGTTGGTTTGACATGATTCAGACATCCGGTTGTGAAAATAGAAGTTTCAAAGTTTTCTTGAAAAATTCATTTGATTTGGTATTCAATTCGTAGTTCTAGGTGTTATTTTGACAATTTGATTGCACGAGCAAGTTTGTATGATGTTTTTAGACTTGTATGCATGTTTTGTTTGGAGCCCCGAGGGCCGGGTGAGTTTCAGATAGGCTACAGAGTGAAATTTGACTTGGAAAATGTTGCTGGTGTTCAAATTTTTGTTGCAGAGCTCAGACCTCACATTTGCGAGGTCAATCATCACATTTGTGACCACTGTTGGGTTTGCATTTAAGATCTACTCATCGCATTTGTGAAGAGTAGCTGGGAAGGCCAGAGATCGCATTTGCGGACAAAGCTTCGCATTTGCGAAGAGGAACATGGGGAGGCAGTGATCGCAAATGTGATCAAATGGTCGTATTTGCTGAGATCATTGGTCGCAATTGTGAAAAGCTTTGCATTTGCGATGGCTTCTTTGCATTTGCGATGGCTTCTTTGCATTTGCGGGGTTTGCATTTGCGAACCCAGGTTGCAAATGTGACATCTTCAACTGATTAAAATGGGGCTTAGACGAGATTTTTTGTTCATTCTTCAAATTTTCACACTCAAGAACCCTAAAGGCGATTATCCATAGAAATTTTCTTCCCCAAATCATTGGCAAATGATTCTAAACTAGTTTGTTTCAATCTTCCACTACATTTCACAAGTTTTCCACCTAAAATCTAGAGTTTTCATGGTGGAATTGGGGTTTTTTGAGTAGAAATTAGGGATTTGGTAAATTGAGGATTTAGACCTCAAATTGAGGTCGGATTCCAAAACAAATTATATAACATGGCTCGGGGGTCAATGGGTAGTCGGGTTTTGGCCCAAATTTTGGGTTTAGACCAAGCGGGCCCGAGTGTTGACCTTTTCAATAATTACCTAAATTTAATTCTTTGAAATCGTGGGTATTTCCTAAGGCTTAATTTGAATCATTTGGGTTGTATTTCGCTATATTCTATTGGTTCAGAGGCTTGTTTGAAAGGAAAAGCCGTGGTTGAGCTTTGAGTTTGGCCGTTGGAGCAAGGTAAGTGTCGTGGTTAACCTTTTCTTGTGGGATTATGACTTATTTGTCTATTTGCTACTTGTTTAGATGTTGGGTGCAACGTATAGGTGAGGTGACGAGTACCTATGCGTTGTTGTCGGGTCATAGCATGTGGGTGGGTCTTATTCTTGTAATTGTTGTTCTCATTGATCATATTATTCGTGCTTAGACTAGTTAATCGTTAGGTTGATCGTTCTTATCAGGTTTACAGACTTTTGGTAATAATTGGGTATTGATTCAAAGTTGAGGTTGGTATTGTGGAACCAAATGTTGAAGTAAGACTTGTTCTTATTATTTCTATCTCCATGTTGTCATTTGATCATTGTTTTTTGTAAAGGAGAGTGTTAATGCACGAAGGCTGATGTCGTGCCATATTGTGAGTGTTAATGAATTAAGGGTGATATCATGCCATATTGTGAGTGTTAATGCTCGAAGAGTGATGCCACGCCATGTTATGAGAGTTAATTCACGAACGGTGATGTCGTGCCATTTTTATTGATTTTTTGGTGAGGTTGAGAGTAAACGCACGAAGGGTGTTGCTGTTCATTTTCCTTTAATGTGTTTACTTGTCCTCATTGGCTCAGAGTATATTGGTTGATCAAGTTCTTATTACTGCTGTGATTCTTTACATTGTGATCCCCTCATCATGCCCCCCTCCCGATATTACTTGTCTAGCTTTTACTTGACGTTATCTTTGTACATATCCTATTAAATTGCACAGGTTTATTTGTAGGTCTCTTTTCATATCCTCGTCACTACTTCGCCGAGGTTAGGCCCGACACTTACCAATACATGAGGTCGGTTGTAATGATATTGCATTCTGCACTTCCTATGTAGATTTTGGTATTGGTCCCAGCTGATCGAGAGGCGTAACAACTCGGACTGGTTCAACAAGGAGATCAAGGTAGATCTGTCAGCGTTCACAGACCTTGAAGTCCCCGTCTATCTTTTTTGTTTTTACTGTTTTTTTATTCAAATAGTTGTATTCCTTTCAGACTTTTATTTGAAGTAAATCCTAGAAGTTCGTGAATTGTAATTCCAGATCCGGGTGGTACTAAATATTGAAGTTTTTATATGATTTCACACTTGTTGTATTTCATTTTAGATTATTTTATGTTATTTACTGAATTGAATAAGGATTTTATTGAAAAAATCTCTAACGTCGGCTTTCCTAGGAAGTGAAATGTTAGGTTCCATCATGTTCCCGACGGCAGAAATTCTGGATCATGACAATAATCCAGTAGCAATTGATGGAAATTTGGGGGTAATTGCGGATAGGGAGGGAGCTGATAAAATCCAAGACGAATTACCAACTGACAATGCAGAGCAGGACAAAAAGAAGTGAGCAAATTTGTTTATGGGTAACAGGTTGGCAGCGAAAAGAATGGATCTAAGCTTTGTTGCGCCAACTATAAAAAATGGTGAAGTAATTATTGAACTGTGCAAGGAAGAAGTTGAAGAGGAGACATAGAAATGAAAGTAAGTGTTGATCCACTATGTAGTTGGAGGATCCGAACCATAGGATCTATGGAACGCTTTTTTGATTTAGCATGGAATTTTACAACAAAACCAAAAGTCTATTTCCATAATGATGAGTATTTTGTGGTAAGGTATAACTCTACAAATGACAGGGACGAAGTTCTGTATTCTGGACCTCATATGCTAAATAATAAGCCGATTATCATGAAAGTATGGTCAGCTAATTTTGATTTCAACAAGGAGGTACTGCAGACCATTCATGTATGGGTCAAGTTTCCTAATCTCCCACTCAATTGTTAGGGATTAAATTCATTGAGTGTCGACGCCCCCTTTTTTTCCTAAAGCGTAATCGGGTTCACGACATTCGGGAAAGACAACTCTTATCCCATTTGGGAATTGGGTTTTTTGGAGTTTGGAGAGTCGCCACCTAATGATTATAGTGCATTAGGACACTTTTAGAAGAATTAAAGATGCAGACCAGAGTTTTGGGTAAGGGCTTGAAATTATCTCGAGGGGAAGGTGTTAGGCACCCCTCAAGATCCACTAGTGTGGTTCCCGGCCATGCTACAATTGTGACTTCAAATGCAAACAAACAAACAAACAAACGAGAAAGTATTGCAAGTACGAAATAAGAGGCATAAAAGGGTTAAAAGAAGTGCTGAAATTCAGAAAGGGAGCAGTTTGGTGGTAAAAGAAATGTGCAAGTAGAGGGAAAAAGTCAAGCAATTAGTGCAAGCAAACCAAAAATCATGTGAGAAGCAGAAGTTGAAAGTGCAACAGCTTTTAAAGTTCTGAAAAAATAATAAAAGGAGATGGGAGTCCTAGGTTTATACATTACATGGATCATTCGCACAACACTGGTACCCAATTGTACACATAGTGTTATCGTGTAATCATCTTCTCCATGTCTACCCTTCCCACCCCATTAAGGTATTAAAGCGCGAAATGGTATCGTTTACTTATCGCATGCTACTACCCGTCCCAATCCTATCAGTCCCGGGGTATTAGGACTTCTAATCCTAAAGGGAAAGCAATGGATGGAGGCCTTTGTGGAGTTTAAAGGATAAAATTCTAGTTCGACATTCAAAACAAGTATCAAATAAAGGGAAGAACAAACAAGCAAATAAGGCTCAAATAAATCCCAGAAATCAAATAATCATATAGTTTAGCATGCCTTAACAAATACTGATTTGGTCTTAAATTAAAGTTAAGCAGCGAGTGGACTAGTTCAACACATATATTTAGACAGAAAGTCTTCATTAGGAAACTCGGATACAGTTATCAGAGACTGACCCAATGATTAGTTAACCAACCTTTTGTCTATGTGTTGAATAAAAAGAAACTAGGCATGGGATCTACTGATTTCAGGAAAAAGGTGTGAAAGAGTTACCAATTTGACAGAAATAAATGAATCTCAGACAATATGCAAATTGATTTTAGAAAAAGAGTTATCAGTTTTAACAGAGAGAAACAAGTTTCAAAAAAAGATATGCAGACTGATTTTAGAAAAGAGTTACCAGTTGTTTCAGAAAAGATGCAGACTGATTAAAAGGTTTACGAGTTTCAGGAATGTGGATATTTATTATAGAAAAAGGTTTACCAATTTTAGCAAGTTTCAGAAAAGAGGTAGAAAATTACCAGTTTTAGTAAAATAGATACGAGTTCCAGCAATTGATACTGTTTTAAAGGGAATGAGGCTATTAAAAATCGAGGTTTCCTATAGGCATGCTTTCTATACGTTACTGATTTTAAAACCTTTTCAGATATTAACAGAAGTCTTATGCACATGATGTCTATATGTAGCCTTATTGTTAAACCTACAAATGGTTTGCCTAATGACATTTGTATATGCAGAAATGCAAGAGCCTATAGACATAATCTCTATATGTGTATTTGCGGAGGAATCAGAAATTAACCCTTATAGGCATGGAATCTACCATTTGTGCATAAAATAAACCCCATCCCATTTTTCTACTAAATCCCCATGAGTTTATTACAAATTATTACAGCTCAATAAATCAAACTGGAAATTAATAGTACATCGAAAGCTAACAGCTAGATCCGAGCAGCCTAATTCAACCTTAATGTTTAATAATATACGATTGAGCCACTTCCGGGATCTAGATTTCCAAAGCCTTCTCTTTATCCAGGGTGTTTCAAAGTTCCAAGGAATCTCAGGGATTCCAGACATTGCTTACACTCAAGATACCATTAGAATAGAAACAGTGCAGAATGGAAGAGGCAGCTCTCAAGCATCTCTCAGGGGGTCCCAAAGCATGGCTTGCAAGAGAGGGGCAGAACTTAATAGCTAGGAGTAAGTGCAAAGTAAAAGGGGAATTGGGGAGCCATGACAGGTGGTGGACATACCTAGCCACAAAGTAGCATGGCACACCCCTGATCACCTGCTTGGTGAAACACATCAAGAGCTGACCCTTGAAGGTCAGACCAGTGTCTGGACAGTGATTAGGACACTGCCAGACCCAAGTCTAAAGCTCAAAAACACATAAAGGAGGGAAAGGGAAGGGGAACTGATTGAGTTTGGGATTCAAAGAATCCAATCCAGAATCATGGACAACAATATTAGAGTGTTGTCATGCCCTGAACTATAACTCACATATAAAGGGGTATGAGGGTTTGGGATTCATAAAGTATCAAATTCATGACAAGTAACTGACAGGATACATAATACTGAATTACAAAGGAATGGGGGAACATGTTACAATATGCTAGCAGCAAATGTCAACTAAAGAATTGGACAGAAATGAATAGAAATGAAACACATTGTGGTGGAAGCATGTAAACTAACTGAGACATACCAGTAAAGAAGCAAAAGAGTGTAGGAGAAAGTAGAGCAAACAAAGTCTACAGCAGCACAAGTAAAAGAGAGAGAGTTTTTAAGTGAGATTGACTTGTGAACTCAGATTGTGTTCTGTGTTCGCGTATTCAAAGAGAAGGGAGGAGAGTATTTATAGTTTTGAAATCAGGCAGGGAACAAGGTAAGAAAATAATCACTCATCAATCAGTAGTATAAGATCCCTTTAATTGAGGAATTCAAATTTGAACGGTAAAGGGCAAGAGTTAATTAAGGAAGGAGATCAAGTAAATATATTGTGCATAGCATGCAAATAAGGGGTAAATACATAGGGGTTTTAATTAAGGAAAGAAAATTTTGAAATACACGGTCAGCTTAAATAAGGCAAGAACACGGTGAATCAATTAACACGTACTAAATCAATGAACCAAGGATTCAGAAATCAACAATGAACCCAGCCAGAAATAGGGGAGTCGAAAGGCTAAAGAAAGTTCTCAAATCAGTCAAGGAAAGAATCAATCAACCTTACACAAGGAAGCCTGAAACTAGTCTAAGATTGAAAGTTATTTTGGAGGGACATTCAGCGTGTATAAAGAGCGCACAAACATTAGGCATGCGAAGTTAAACCAATTTAGAGATGAGAACCATACAAAACACATAGCAGATAACCTTAGAAGAAATATTCAAAAACCTCAAAAGAAACCAAGATTCCTAACATGCAAGTTCTAGAATGTCACAAAAGGTCACAGAGATATGCAGACATGCACAAACAGAAACAAGAGAAACCACAAGTGTTAAGACAAAGGTAGGCAAGAAAATGATCAGCGGACATTTAGAATCAAAATTAAAGCACGAGCCTGAACACATATAGCAAAAAGTAAGTCAACAACCTAGGCTAGCACGTGAACACAGAATGTAAATGAATCTCTGTAGAAATCCGGTAAGAAACAAGAGAACGACCTCGAACATAACAGGAAATAAAACAACGAGCATAAACACACATAAGGGAGAGTAAAAGAATCAGAAAACACTTTAGGAGCCATTTTCAGAAAACCATAAAATTGATTTGAACAGTCTTGAAAGAGGAAATTTGGGGAAAAACTCTAAAATGTTACCAACAACATAGATCTAGCACATATCTAAAAGAACAAATGAAAAGGAACCTCGAATAGGCTAGGGCTTCTGAGAACCCTAAAGAACGAGAAAGGCTTGGAAGTCACGAGAACGAATCTGAGTTGATAAGGTCGAATCCAGGCTCAAGAGGCCAAGATACACCGGAGCTAGGCCGGAAACGGCCAAAGAATCTCGAATCGACCAAGGTCTGGATGAAGACCCTTGAGGTCTAGCCTCGAATCTTCAGTGAGCAGGCATATGGGAGCAGTAAGTGGTGAGTAGAGGTCGTCCATGGTTAGATTAGCCATGGATTTCGGTGATTTGAGGTCGAATAAAGGATAGGCGACTATTATGGTTTCAGGTGGGTGAGAGCGTTTGAGAGAGATGAGGGATTAGAGGCAGCGGTCTTTGAGAGAATGGGGAGGGTTTGAGGGGTCGTTGGGAATTAATTAAGGTAAGGGGGAGCCTGGGCCGTTGATCAAAATGATCAACGACTCAGATTAAAAGAGACACGGGCCGGCTCGGGTGATTGGGTCAGAGTCGGGTTGCCATGGTAGTTGGGCTGGGCAATTTGGGCTTGAATTTGGGGGGTGAATTGGGGTGCAAAAAATAGGCTGAAATTGAAACACAATTGAGGCTAAATCGTAAATAACCACTTTTCCCATTTTTGTTTTATAAAATAGGAATAATGATTCTAAAAACAAATTACAAGTACTGGGTAAACAAATATTATATAAACAATAGTTTAAAAATGTTGGGATTGATTTTATAATTATAAAATGCAATCAATTACGAAATAGGCTATAATTGCAATTATATGCAATTTAGCTTTAAAAATGCCAAAGGAATTTGTAAAAAATGTGCAAAAATCATCTTAATTATATTTTGGTGTAAATGTGAGAATGAAATAAATTATTCACCAAGAGTGATAATTTTGGGAATAATTATTGGATTTTATTGTATCAAAATAGGCAATAAATTGGTTTTAAAAATGCCAAAATTCTTGGGTGTGCTTATATATGCTCCAATATGCTATTTGGAAAGATTTGGATATAAAAATACTTAGGGAAAATTGGGTATCAACAGCTGCCCCTCTTTACCGGGGAAGGATGAAAGAGTTATCGGGTAAAGATATGATGGCCAATTTTGACCGGAAGCAGCGATTTGAAAAGAATTTGACCGAGCTCTGATTTCTGATTGTCTACATATCCCTAGTTTTACAAGAATCAGGCCATATGTAGTTCAGGAACCATTGATGGAACATGCCGATGGCGATTTGGAAGGACGGACACGATGTTTTGGGGAGGCAAGAGGTATTCTGAAACTGATCGGCTGCGAGAACCGGAGTGGGATCGTTCCTGCTGAGATGGCCGTTGCTAGCCGGTGTACCTGCAAGTGAGCAATATAGGCGTATATTGTGCATAAACTTAAACGCGATGCAAGTTCCCATTGGACCATGAATGTTGTCTTCGGACTGTTAGGATAACGTCCTCAGACCATGATGTCCTGGGCCATGAGGCACAAAATCAAAGGATTCGCAGGCTATGAGATGACGTTCTCAGGCCATGACGATGGTGCCTCTGAACCATGATGCCTTTGAATATAAGTAGTGTAGGCATAGAAATAATGCCTCAATTTTTGAGCTACCCAAGTCAGAGCACAGCAGGTGCGCTCCAATAGAGAATGCCGGGCCTCGTACGAGGTGAGCTTCTTCATGAGATAGTAGATGGCTTGCTCATTTCTCCCCATTTCATCATGTTGCCCTAGAACACAACCGAATGCTCCATCCAAAACCGCAAGATAAAGCAATAGAGGCCTTCTTGGCTCAGGCGGAAGCAATACTGGCGGCGTTGACAGGTATTCCTTGATTATGTCGAAGGCTTTCTGACAATCGTCGGTCCATCTAGTAGCAGCGTCTTTCTTCAGCATTTTAAAGATGGGTTCACAAATGACGGTGGACTGGTCTATGAACCGGCTGATATAGTTGATCTTCCCAAGAAACTCATCACGTCCTTCTTGTTCTTTGGCGGTGGCAATTCTTGAATGGCTTTGAACTTTGACGGGTCCAATTCTATCCCTCGATGGCTCACGATGAAACCCAGTAGTTTTCCGGCAGGAACCCCAAATGCACACTTGGCGGGATTCATTTTCAGATTATACCTTCTCAGCCTGTTGAAGAACTTTCTCAGATCTTCCATATGATTAGTGGATTTCTTGGATTTGATGATGACGTCATCCACATATACCTCGATCTCCTTGTGTATCATGTCGTGAAAGATAGTAGTCATGCCTCTCATAGAGGTGGCGCCAGCATTCTTCAACCCAAATGGAATCATTTTGTAACAATACATTCCCCACGGCGTGATGAAAGCCGTTTTCTCTACATCTTCCTCGTTCATCCATATCTGATGATATCCGGTGAAACAATCAACAAAAGACTGCAGCTCATGCTTGGCGCAGTTGTCGATAAGAATGTGTATATTCGGCAAGGGGAAGTCATCTTTGGGACTGGCCCGGTTGAGATCCCGGTAGTCGACACAGATTCTAACCTTCCCATCCTTCTTTGGTACCGGTACGATGTTGGCTAACCATGTTGGATACTCTACTACTTTGAGAACTTTAGCTTTGACTTGCTTAGTAACCTCTTCTTTAATTTTCAAACTCATGTCGGGCTTGAATTTTCTAAGCTTCTGTTTTACCGGTGGACAGGTTGGATCTGTTGGCAGTTTATGAGATACAATGGCCGTGCTGAGACCAGTCATATCATCGTACGACTAGGAGAATATGTCCTCATATTCTTTTAAGAATTCTGTATATTCTTCCTTTTCTGATGGCGACAAGTGAATGTTGATGCGAGTTTCTTTCACATTTTCTGTATCTCCCAAATTAATGACCTTAGTTTCTTCCAGGTTGGACTTAGGTCTATTTTCAAAATTCTCAATCTCTCTGACGACCTCTTGAGGTATCTCATCTTTTTCTGAGCCTATGTCCTTTTGTTGCGTTGTTTCATTGCAAATCACAGTTGTTGGTTCATCGTCAAGATAAGTAATAGTAATGTTGTATAAAATAGAGTAAATGGTAGAAAAATAATAAGCGAGATATATATATATGATAAATTGAAATGCTTTGATTAAACTCATAATTATTTGAAACATCGGAGCTCTTTTCGAAATTAAAGACAATGCGGAAAGAAAATCAACTAGTATAGTAAGCTAAAAAGATGAGATGCATGGTGCTTTTGTTTAGCCTTGCTACCCCGAAGCCTTCCGGGCCCTAACGGTCCTAATTGACCAATTGCTGAGGTGGTCTCCCATGTTCACAGCTTGTATGGAAGGGCCTTCCTCCCCTTCCTCCTCAAAAAGAACACAATAGTCCATATCATCATCCTCCAGGAACAAATTCTTCATGGCTGCCAATGCTTCATCTTCTTCTGACCCATATATAGTATCTGCCGGCTGGAAGATCTGCTCCAGGCTAGGTATCGGAAACTCTAATGGATAGTAGGGGTCGCGCCATGGTGGCGACCAGTTCTGGAATTCCTCCCAGGTGTAGCTGTACCCTAAGCAAAAGGTAGTGCCATGCTTCTTCAGTTTGATGGGCTTAGTGATCCCCTGAAGATTTTTACCAAGTCCCTTTCCAGGCTCGTACCCATACCAATTCAGGATACTTTCGATCTTGTTGTCCCACCACTTATCCTTATCTACAGCGTTGACCCTTTCGATAAGGTGGTATGTTTCTCCGCCTATTCTCCTTCTGCCTCCGATCATTGGGATGGTCTGGCGACTATATATGGGATTACTACCATTGCCATGAATGATCACTTCTTGGTGATTCCATTCAAACTTTACCGCCTGATGCAGGGTCGACACTACGGCTCCGGCAACGTGGATCCAGGGGCGTCCCAACAGCAAGTTGTAGGATGCCGGGACGTCTATCACTTGGAAGTCAATATCGAACCATGTTGGTCCCATTGGCAAGCATAGGCTTATTTCTCCAATAGTAGATCTCTGGGACCCATCGAAGGCCTTGACATTGTAGCCCCATCTTTGATCTCGTGTAGGCCTTTTCCCAAAGTTCTGAGGGTTATAAGTGGACATATATTGAGGCTGGATCCTCCATCGATCAGGACTCTAGTGATGAAATAATCCTCGCATTACACGGTGATGTGCAGTGCCCTGTTGTGGCTTAATCCTTTCGGCGGCAGCTCATCTTCATGGAAGGTTATTTTGTAGCTTTCCAGCACTTGCCCCACCATATTCGCCATTTCACCCCCGGTTATATTGCAGGGCACATAAGCTTCGCTCAGTATCTTCATCAGGGCATTCTTGTGGGCGTCAGAACTCTATAGAAGAGCTAGGATAGAGATCGGTGCGTTGTTCAACTTTTTAGCGACCGAGTACTCCTTAGCCTGTACTTTCCTCCAAAGATCGTCAGGCCCAGTTTCGATAGGCCATCCTAGGCCTTGCTTACTGGACTCGGCTAAGTGCTCTGGGGTGTAAACCCTCCCTGTTCTGGTCATTCCTTGCGCGGAAATTGAGTCTCCTATCTTGGTCTTTCCTTTCCTCCTAACTTCAGTAGTGTAATCCCATGGTATGGAATTTGAGTGGAACGGTGTTATGTCGGACATTGCCACAGGAATAGGCACCCTTGGTGGTAACACAACAACTTCAAAGGGCGCAGGTGCCTTTGGAACTCCAAATTTAACCTCAATTGGCTCGGGCGCCTTTACAGAAAGAGGCGCTTCAAATTCAAGGGGTATAGACATATTTACTTCATCATCCCTGGAGGGCTGATTCTGCACAACAATTAGGTTAAGTGTAACCACCGGTTTCTTTGGTTCATCTCCTTCAACAATCAGACCTATCGAACCTTTGGGGTCCCAATCATCTTCAATCTCGATCATGTGGATGTCTCCCCCTTTGTGATCTAGCAGAGGGTTGTTACGAATATTAGGAGCAGGCTCCTTTGCTACTATGACCTTATTGTCAATCAGGGTCTGAATCTTGTCCTTCAATGAATGGCATTCGTCAAGGGTGTGTCCCTTTATGCCGGAATGATACACACAGGTCTTGTTGGGGTTGACCTACTGGGAGGGATTTTTTGGAGTTTTGGCTGGGATAGGAGTGACGTAACCAGCAACTTTAAGTCTCTCGTATAGCTGGTCAATTGGTTTAGCGATAGTTGTGTATTGTCTGGCAGGTTTACAGTCAAAATTTGGCCTAGGTCTAGGGAAATTTTGACGGGTGGGAGGTGATTGGTAGTGAGAGGGTTGAGCATTATAAGCTTGATAAACAGGTGCTGGTTGAGAGTATCTGGGTGAGGTGGGCTAATATGTGAGAGGTGGAGAGGATTGGTAAATGGGAGGCGGATAAGAGGGTGCGGGTGCTTGGTAATTTGGATGGGCTGATATGTAAGTGGAGGTGATGGGTAAGTGTGGTATTTTGGTGGTGATTTGGTTCCCTGTGCGACCATTACATCACTTACATCTTTCTTCTTGGACGCGCCACCAGTCTGTAAAGCCTTATTGATGGCTAGCAATGCTTCAAGATTTGTAACCATACCATTATTAATGCCCTCTTCGATTCTTTCTCCGAGTTTGATGATATCAGAGAACTTTTAACCCTCGATCAGCATCAACCTCTCGTAATATTGGGGATCCTGAGCCCGAACGAAGAATCTATTCATTTGCTCTTCTTCTAGGGCCGACCTTACCTTTGCAGCTTCTGACCTCCAATGAGTGGCATACTCGCAGAATGTTTCTGTGGGTTTCTTCTTCAAGTTTTGTATGTAGAATACATCCGGTGCATTCTCTGTATTGAATCGGAATCTATCCATGAAGTCCGATGCCATACCTACCCAACTTGTCCATTTCTTGGGGTCCTAACTGATGTACCAGGATAGTGCATCTCCCTTCAGGCTCCTCATGAAGAGCTTCATACAGATCTTCTCCTCTCTTCCAACCCTCCAAATAAATGCACAGAATCATGGAGGCGTCCGTTTGGGTTTCAAGGAAACCCAGTGAACTTTGGACAAGGTTATCTTAATGAGTCATTATGTGGACAACATAACTGACTCGGCTAGGTTTTACCATGATGCATGTACAATTTAAATGGAATAAGGTTTCTATTGGGGTATTAGACAAGGTACCCTTGAGCGGACAACTCAAGAGGGAAAGGCACGGAACCGTCGACTGCACCGCTGATCGACTAGTTTTACCGCAAATATGCCTTTGTTAAATTTAGGGGGTGATAGTATTGGAAGCGCGCAACCACTCATTATAAGCGTTGCTATAGTATTTTGTTTGGCACGAGTGGAATTTGATGTTGAAAATGTAGTTTACAAGAATGAAACATATTGACATGTATTTTCACGTTTATACAATAAAGTTTACAATGATTGCTCAAAAATTACAACAGAATTGATGGAAAAGCGATAAATGAAAGTAATTAAAGAAAAAGAAGAAAAAGAAACAAGTTAGTTTCAAATAAAGGCATTAAACAAAAGCAATAAAGAAAGTAGTAAAGTCACATATAGCATGCAATGGTAAAAGCCTAAAGAATCCCCAGCAGAGTCGCCATGCTGTTGACGCCCCCTTTTTTTCTAAAGCGAAATCGGGTTCACGACATTCGGGAAAGACAACTCTTATCCCGTTTGGGAATTGGGTTTTTTGGAGTTTGGAGAGTCGCCACCTAATGATTATAGTACATTAGGACACTTTTAGAAGAATTAAAGATGCAGACCAGAGTTTTGGGTAAGGGCTTGAAATTATCTCGAGGGGAAGGTGTTAAGCACCCCTCAAGATCCACTAGTGTGGTTCCCGACCATGCCACAATTGTGACTTCAAATGCAAACAAACAAACAAACGAGCAAGTATTGCAAATACGAAATAAGAGGCATAAAAGGGTTAAAAGAAGTGCTGAAATTCAGAAAGAGAGCAGTTTGGTGGTAAAAGAAATGAGCAAGTAGAGGGAAAAAGTCAAGCAATTAGTGCAAGCAAACCAAAAATCGTGTGAGAAGCAGAAGTTGAAAGTGCAACAACTTTTAAAGTTCTGAAAAATAATAAAAGGAGAGGGGAGTCCTAGGTTTATACATTACATGGATCATTCACACAACATTGGTACCCAATTGTACACATAGTGTTATCGTGTAATCATCATCTCCATGGCTACCCTTCCCACCCCGTTAAGGTATTAAAGCGCGGAACGGTATCATTTACTTATCGCATGCTACTACCCGTCCTAATCCTATCAGTCCCGGGGTATTAGGACTACTAATCCTAAAGGGAAAGAAAAGGATGGATGCCTTTGTGGAGTTTAAAGGATAAAATTCTAGTTCGACATTCAAAACAAGTATAAATAAAGGGAAGAACAAACAGGCAAATAAGGCTCAAATAAATCCCAGAAATCAAATAATCATATAGTTTAGCATGCCCTGACAAATATTGATTTGGTCTTAAATTAAAGTTAAGCAGTGAGTGGACTGGTTCAACACATATATTTAGACAGAAAGTCTGCATTAGGCAACTAGGATACAGTTGTCAGAGACTGACCTAATGATTAGTTAACCAACCTTTTGTCTATGTGTTGAATAAAAAGAAACTAGGCATGGGATCGACTGATTTCAGGAAGAAGGTGCGAAAGAGTTACCAGTTTGACAGAAATAAATGAATTTCAGACAAGATGCAAATTGATATTAGAAAAAGAGTTATCAGTTTTAACAGAGAGAAACGAGTTTCAAAAAAAGATGTGCAGACTGATTTTAGAAAAAGAGTTACCAGTTGTTTCAGAAAAGATGCAGACTGATTAAAAGGTTTACGAGTTTCAGGAAAGTGCAGATTGATTATAGAAAGAGGTTTACCAATTTTAGCAGGTTTCAGAAAAGAGGTAGAAAATTACCAGTTTTAGTAAAATAGATACGAGTTCCAGCAATTGATACTGTTTTAAAACGAATGAGGCTGTTAAAAATCAAGGTTTCCTACGGGCATGCTTTCTATACGTTAACTGATTTTAATACCTTTTTAGACATTAACAGAAGTCTTATGCACATGATGTCTATATGCAGCCTTATTATTAAACCTACAAACGGTCTACCTAATGACATTTGTATATGCAGAAATGCAAGAGCCTATAGACATTATCTCTATATGTGTATTTGCGGAGGAATCAGAAATTAACCCATATAGGCATGGTATCTACCCTTTGTGCATAAAATAAACCCCATCGCATTTTTCTACTAAATCCCCATGAGTTTATTACAAATTATTATAGCCTAATAAATCAAACTGGAAATTAAAAGTACATCAAAAGCTAACAGCTAGATCCGAGCAGCCTAATTCAACCTTAATGTTTAACAATATGCGATTGAGCACTTTTGGGATCCAGATTTCCAACGCCTTCTCTTTAACCAGGGTGTTTCAATGTTCCAAGGAATCTCAAGGATTCCCGGCATTGCTTACACCCAAGATACCATTAGAATAGAAATAGTGCAGTGTGGAAGAGCCAGCTCTCAGGCATCCAAGTTCAGAGGGAGCTCAGGGGGTCCCAAAGCATAGCTTGAAAGAGGGGGGCAGAACTTAATAGCTAGGAGTAAGTGCAAAGTGAAAGGGGAATTGGGCAGCCATGACAAGTGGTGGACATACCTAGCCACAAAGTAGGTTGGCACACCCCTGATCACCTTCTTGGTCAAACACATCAAGAGCAGACCCTTGAAGGTCAGACAAGGGTCCGGACATTGATTAGGACACTTCCAGACCCAAGTCTAAAGCTCAAAAACACATAAAGGAGGGAAAGGGAAGGGGAACTAATTGAGTTTGGGATTCAAAGAATCCAATCCAGAATCATGGACAACAATAATAGAGAGTTTTCATGCCCTGAACTATAACTTACATATAAAGGGGTATGAGGGTTTGGGATTCATAAAGTATCAAATTCATGACAAACAACTGATAGGATACATAATACTGAATTACAAAGGAAAGGGGGAACATGTTACAATATGCTAGCAGCAAATGTCAACTAAAGAATGGGACAGAAGTGAACAGAAATGAAACACATTGTGGTAGAAGCATGTGAACTAATTGGGACATACCTGTAAAGAAGCAAAAGAGTGCAGGAGAAAGTAGAGCAAACAAAGTCCACAACAGCACAAGTAAAAGAGAGATAGTTTTTAAGTGAGAGTGACTTGTGAACTCAGATTGTGTTCTATGTTTGGTGTTCAAAGAGAAGGGAGGAGAGTATTTATAGTTTTGAAATCAGGCAGGGAACAAGTTAAGAAAATAATCATGCATCAATCAGTAGCAGAAGATCCCTTTAATTGAGGAATTCAAATTTGAACGGTAAAGGGCAAGAGTTATTTAAGGAAGGAGATCAAGTAAACATATTATGCAAGGCATACAAATAAGGGGTAAATACATAGGGGTTTTAATTAAGGAAAGAAAATTTTTGAAATACACGGTCAACTTAAATAAGGCAAGAACACGGTGAATTAATTAACACGTAGTAAATCAGGGAACCAAGGATTCAGAAATCAACAATGAACCCAGCCAGAAATAGGGGAGTCGAAAGGCTAAAGAAAGTTCTCAAATCAGTCAAGGAAAGAATCAATCAACCTTACACAAGGAAGACGAAAATTAGTCTAAGATTGAAAGTTATTTTGGAGGGACATTCAGCGTGTATAAAGAGCGCACAAACATTAGGCATGCGAGGTTAAACCAATTTAGAGATGAGAACCACACAAAACACATAGCAGATAACCTTAGAAGAAACATTCAGAAACCTCAAAAGAAACCAAGATTCCTGACATGCAAGTTCTAGAATGTCACAAAAGGTCACAAAGATATACAGACATGCACAAACAGAAACAAGAGAAAAGTGTTAAGACAAAGGTAGGAAAGAACATGATCAGCGGAAGTTTTAGAAACAAAATTAAAGCACGAGCCTGAACACATGTAGCAAAAAGTAAGTCAACAACCTAGGCTAGCATGTGAACACAGAATGTAAAAGAATCTCTGTAGAAATCCGGTAAGAAACAAGAGAACAGCCTCGAACATAATAGGAAATAAAACAACGAGCATAAACACCCATAAGGGAGAGTAAAAGAATCAGAAAACACTTTAGGAGCCATTTTCAGAAAACCCTAAAATTGATTTGAACAGTTTTGAAAGAGGGAATTTGGGGAAAAACTCTAAAATATTACCAACCGCATAGATCTAGCACATATCTAAAAGAACAAATAAAAAGGAACCTCGAATAGGCTAGGGCTTCTGAGAACCCTAAAGGACGAGAAAGGCTTGGAAGTCACGAGAACGGATCTGAGGTGATAAGGTTGAATCCAGGCTCAAGAGGCCAAGATACGCCGGAGCAAGGCCGAAAACGGCCAAAGAATCCCTAATCGACCAAGGTCTGGATGAAGACCCCTGAGGTCTAGCCTCAAATCTTTAGTGAGCAGGCGTGTGGGAGCAGTAGGTGGTGAGTAGAGGTCCATGGTTAGATTTGCCATGGATTCCGGTGATTTGAGGTCGAAGAGGGGATAGGCGGATACTAGAGTTTCAGGTGGGTGAGAGCGTTTGATAGAGATGAGGGATTAGAGGCGGTGGACTTTGAGAGAATGGGGAGGGTTTTGGGGGTCATTGGGAATTAATTAAGGTAAGGGGGAGCTTGGGTCGTTGATCAAAATGATCAACGGCTCAGATTAAAAGGGACACGGGTCGGTTCGGGTGATTGGGTTAGGGGTCGGGTTGGCATGGTAGTTGGGCTGGGAAATTTGGGCTTGAATTTGGGGGGTGAATTGGGGTGCTAAAAATAGGCTGAAATTGAAACACAATTGAGGCTAAATCGTAAATAACCACTTTTCCATTTTTGTTTTATAAAATAGCAATAATGATTCTAAAAACAAATTATAGGTACTGGGTAAACAAATATTATATAAACAATAGTTTAAAAATGCTGGAATTGATTTTATAATTATAAAATGCTATCAATTACGAAATAGGCTATAATTGCAATTATAGCCTATTTCGTAATTGATAGCATTTTATAATTATAAAATGCTATCAATTACGAAATAGGCTATAATTGCAATTATAGCCTATTTCGTAATTGATAGCATTTTATAATTATAAAATGCTATCAATTACGAAATAGGCTATAATTGCAATTATAGCCTATTTCGTAATTGATAGCATTTTATAATTATAAAATGCTATCAATTACGAAATAGGCTATAATTGCAATTATATGCAATTTAGCTTTAAAAATGCCAAATGAATTTGTAAAAAATGTGCAAAAATCATCTTAATTATATTTTGGTGTAAATGTGAGAATAAAATAAATTATTCACCAAGAGTGATTATTTTGGGAATAATTATTGGATTTTATTTTATCAAAATAGGCAACAAATTAGTTTTAAAAATGCCAAAATTCTTGGGTGTGCTTATATATGCACCAATATGCTATTTGGAAAGATTTGGATATAAAAATACTTAGGAAAAAATTAGGTATCAATATTGAGCAGGATAAGTCGTGGACTAGGGATTTCCTTATATGCAGATGCATGTACCACGTAGTTGGATTAAATTTCCTATGCTAGAGTACTAATTGAGATGGATGTTACTAAAGAACTTCCCAGAGCTATTAAGGTGATTTATCCTAATGAAAGAGAATTCATGCAATATGTAGCTTATGACTGGGTTCGTGAGTTTTGTCATACCTGCATGCAAGTGGGTCATAAGTTCAACAAAGGAAAGCAACCATCACCTAAGCCCAAACCTAGGCAGCAAAAGCAGAAACAAGAATGACAACCCAAAGCTTTTTCAAATGATAAGGTGAGTCATCCACCTGCCGCAGCCAACAATAGTAGTTATGTAGTAATGCCTACTGGTGAAAATGATACAAACAATAACCTTGTAAACTCACCTACAAGGCTAGCTAGAGGGGAGGAGGAACATGCTTGAAAAAAAGCTATAGGGAAATCAGTAGCTAGGACCAAGGAGAAGCCAGGAGATGATGCAGTTAGCATGATCAATGAGTTTAACATATTGGCAAAATCTGGATTGCAACTAACATTCCCAAGGCAAATGGGAGAGAGTAAAAGTAGACAAAGTAGTGAAGAAGGAGAGGAATGGTGTCCACGACCCATATTTATTCCTGTATGAAGCTTGTTACATGAAATATTAGGGGATTGAACAAGATCCCTACGCAGAAAGAGGTTAACAAGTTTTTAAAGAGCAATAGAATAAATATGATAGCATTGCTAGAACATAAAATAAAAGAGCAGAAAGCCATATAAATAATAAATGAAAATTACTTCGGGGTGGGCTTGGATAGAACATAGTAGTAGAGGAAGGATTTGGTTACTATGGGATACTACTGAGATAGAATGCTTGGAACTGGGAAAGTCCTCCCAATTCATTCATACTGCAGTTCACATCAAAGTATAAATATGAGATTCACTTTTACTGCAGTCTATGACTTGCATACATTGGAAGATAGTATATGCTTATGGGGTGACTTAACTGGATGGAATAATGTGCAACATGGCCCATTGCTAATAATAGGGGACTATCATGCTATTAGGTCAGGAGAGGATTGACCAATTGGGAACCCTGTGCAAGAACTGGAGATTAGGGACTTCAATAAGTTCATTGATGATACTGCTTTGGTAGAAATGAGAACTAGTGGAAGGAGTTTCACCTGGATAAATGATCACACATACATCAAGATAAATAGATCCTTGGTGAATGTTGAGTGGATGATGCAAATGCCATACCTAGAATTAAGGGTAATGGATCCAATATGTTCTGATCACTCTCTTCTCAGCATTACCTTTGAAGATAATGAAGATAAATATCCAAAACCATTCAAGTTCCTAAACCATCTAACAGAGCACAAAGACTTTATGTCCATAGTTAGTAGAGCATGGGAAAGGAATAATGGGATAAATATTATGCAGATGTGTGGAAGAGACTAAAAAAATAAAGCAAGCTATGAATTAATAATGCAGAGTATAGTGCAGTAGGAGACAAGATTAAATAATGTAGGGGGCAACTATGTGAATTACAGGAACAAATGAGGACCCTGGGCAATATGAGGATATGGGTATAGCAGAAAAGGACACAAAGGCACAGCTGGAGAAATGGCTTGGGATGGAAGAAAGTATCATGAAACAAAAATCTAGAGTACAACGGCTGAAGCTGGAGATGCTAACACAACTTTTTTTTTCAAGTATGAAAAGTAGGTACTCTTATAACAAAATCAAAAGCTTCTAAGGAGCAATGGGGAATTGGTGCAGACAAAACAAGAGAATGAAGAGGAAGTGCTTGGTTTTTATAAGCAGCTACTGGGATCATCAGCCAAAACTTTTCATGCTATTAATCCAGTAGTAATGAGGGATGTTCTATTGGTGAATAGACAACAATAATTACAACTGGTGATAGATGTATCTAGAGAGGAAATATATACCAGGCACTACTAGGTATCAGTGATAACAAAGCACCTAGTTGTGATGGATTTAATGCACTATTTTTTAAAAAGGCTTGGCCTGTGGTTGGTGACAAGGTTACAGATTTAGTGATGGAGTTCTTCTCAAGTGCTAACCTATATCAGCCTATCAATTTCACAATAGTTACCCTTATTCCAAAGGTGACCAATCCATCTAGAATCACCGAGTACAGATCAATATTATGTTGCACTATCCTATACAAAACTATCTGTAAGGTGATAACAAATAGACTACATAGTGTAATGGATGACCTAGTAGATAGAAATAAATCTGCTTTTTTGTGCTTGGCAGACTGATAAATGAAAACATAATAATGAGCCATGAACTTTTTAAAGGATATGGTAGAAAAGGTCTATCCCCAAGAGGCATGTTGCAAGTAGATATGAAAAAGGCATACGAATCTATTGAATGGCATTATATGGAGAAAATCCTAATGAGTTTGTAAATACCTCGAAGATTTGTCCAATTGATTATGAGATATGTGAGAAGTGTATCTTATTCTATCATCATCAATGGACATCATACAACCCCATTCCCTGCTAAAACGGGATTGAGACAGGGTGATCCTTTGTCTTTTAATCTATTTGTATTGGCCATGGAATATTTGACCAGATTACTGAAGACATTAAAGAGGAACCCAAATTTCAACTGTCACCCAAGTGTTCCAAAATGAACATAGTACAACTTAGTTTTGCTGATGATCTTTTGTTTTTCTGTAGAAGTGATGCTATATCTGTGCAGCTATTATATCAATGTCTTCAAGGGTTCTCTAAAGCTTTTGGATTAGTTGCTAATGCTGAAAAAAGCTCCATCTTCTTTGGGGGAGTCAGGGATGATATACAATAGGAAATACTTCAAGTGTTAGGTTTCTTTAAAGGTCTGTACCAGTGAGATAGCCTCTGAGTACTAAAAGGCTATCATTGATACAATGTCAGCCTCTAATTGAGAAGATGCTAGGGAAAATACAATTTTTGATTGCTTGATTTCTGTCCTATACATGAAGAATTCAGCTTATTAAGAGCGTGTTGTTCTCCATACAAGTATTTTGGTCACAGGTAGTCCTGCTTCCAAAGAAACTGATTCAATTAATTGAGAGTACGTGTAAAAGGTTTCTATGGACATGAAGGGTGGAGGTCACCAAGAAAGCACTTCTGGCTTGGGATAGATTGTGTTGCCAAGAGCAATAGGTGGTTTAAACTTACTAGATGTATGCATATGGAATAGAGCACCTATCTGCAAACTGCTTTAGGATCTATGCAAGAAGAAAGACAAAATGCGGGTGCAATGGATCCACGTATATTATAAGGAGCACACCTCAATGTGGGTTGCTGAGCCAAAGCTAGCATCGTGGGTGATCCAGAAGATACTTAAAGCAAAGAAATACTTTGAGGAAGCTGGATACTTAAAAGAAGAGGTATTGTGAATGAAAAAATTTCCTATCAAGGCCATGGACTTGAAACTTAGAGGAGATTTTAGCAAGGTACCATGGAGAAGGATGGTATGCAACAATGATGGGTTACCTAAGTGAATATTCACTCTATTCATGGCTGCACACAAAAGATTATTAACAAGAGACAGATTAAGGAGATGGGGCTGCTTGGAAGATACCACCTGCTCCCTATGCAACATAGAGGAAGAAACTATCGAGCACCTATTCTTTAACTGGTCATTCTCGATACAAGTATGGGGAGCAATGCTGCAATGCCAGACTGGCAGAGGATTCATAGGCATGTGATGGATTGGGATCATGAGTTTGAGTGGGCTGAACGACATTACAAACGGAGGAGCTCTAAAGCTGAAGTCTACAGGATGACTAGTTGATAGCATATAGTATTATATATGGCAAGAGAAGAATGCACGAATATTTCAAGCAAAACAGAGGAGTGTTGCAACAATTACTCAACTACTAACACAATAAATACATTGTCGAGGGAACTTGAAGCAACTACTGAAGGGAAAGTTACTAGAGTTAAACTACTATCCTACTGTTCATAAGGTAGTTAGGAAAAGCTGGAAAAAAGTGTAGATGAATCTGGGACTACTGTCCAGACCAGACTATAGAGAAAAACAATATGTAAATATTACTTGGTAAATAAAATTGTTTAGTTACCAAAAAATACAATATTTACAACCTTCGATAATAATAGACAATAATACAGCCGTTTGTGAAGCAGCCCTGGATTGGGACGGAAAAAACTCAATCATGCTCGGTTGTATACTACTATAAATGTATGATATAATTATTTATATACACATTTTTAGTTATGGGTAATTAGCATATATATATATATATATATATATATATATATATATATATATATATATATATATATATATATATATATTTTATTTATCACTTAACCTTTTTAAATTAATGCGATTTGAAGCGAATATCGGCTGTCAATAAACTTTTTCTTCAAGTTGACTTGAAGAGTGACATTTACCGTGGAAATGAAGAAATAAGATGGTTTTTTTAGAGTTAAATATTTCGTGCTAAAGCATTTTGAGAATATATGCATATATAATGTAACAATAGTTTTTTGTGAGTTTGATGCTTATTTTCTCATAATTTTATTGTAATTAGTTGTAGGATAAATACATACATACATACGCATGCAAAGTCACGTTTACTATGTACAATCTGAACCAGACAATCTATATCAAAGGAAAAAAACAATAAAGAAGTTAAGTGTTCGTAATTTAGTCATAATTCCTAATATATCAAAACTTTTTTTTCCTTCATAATTCTGTGGTATGAATTAGTTTTGTGTGTACAACTATACCCAGGTATTTCGTATTTGCTGGAGCAGTGTCAACATGTTAGTGACCAAGCAGGTCTAATGTCTTGAACTGGTTTACTTCGTATAAAATAAGCCTGTGCATAACATGAGCAGTTGTCCGAAGTATTTGAAATGTCAAATCAACATTAGAGTGATAATGATGATGATGTTTGTTCAAAAATTTTTTTTTTACTAAGTTAAATGGTTTGACCTATTTTTACCTTGAGAGTTGAGAGTGATTTTATTGACTCGTCTAAATTAGGAATGTTCAAGTCCCAGGCAGCAAATTCACTGTGGTTGAAAAGATTGACATTTTGATAATCAATCAGAAAGCATATCTAGAGAGAGACCAGATTAGGTTGCTAAGTTTTACACATTATAACAATAAATATCACATTAAAAAAACTGGGCTTGGATGACTATACATTAAAGTCACTAAAATATTTTTATCACATTAAAGTATTAAATAATCTAGTATTCTATAACAGTAAAGTCACCAACTTTTACTCATTATAATAATAAAATTATCTTGAGGGATAAGTTTTGTTATTACAGTGGGTAAAAATTCAGTAACTTTACAATGTAAAGTTAAGTTATTTTAATGCGACAAAAATAATTCAAAACTTTACTATTGCCGTGGGTAAAATTTAGGGACCATATGTGAATTTACCCGTCAAAATGAATTGGACGTTCTTGACTCGATCTTCTCAGTATTTATTAGCACGAGACTTCCGTTTTTGTTCTTATTGTTGGAATATACTATAAGCCATGTATATTGTTATACTAGTATTCTTTATAAATAATTATTTATTTACTTATTTAAATTTAATAAAGTTTATTTTTAAATAGATGATGTATTGGTTTGTGTGTCCATTGCTTACATAGTAAATGATTTAGTGTATATAGTTTAGTTTATACACGGAAGATTAAATAAACGGTTCTTGTAAGACATAAAAGTTAATGTTCACAATCTAATGATGGAATTGGACAAATCATCGGAATGATTGTAGCACAAGATTAAATGTAATTTATCTTGATTACGGGAATGGTCTAATTCCAACTTCTTGTGCTAATACATTTTTATGTATTGAACGGATCAAGTAGAGATAAGTATTTTATACTGACTTTATAAAATAATTTTTCTAGTCCATTTAATGTACTTATACTCTTAATCTTGATATAATTATTATTAGTTGTGTATGTCACTTGTTGTTTTGATTTATTAAAAGGCGAGATTCTTTCGTGAGTCAATAAGCCTGGTAAATTGGATAACAATGACATACATTGGCGAAGTAATAATTAGTTAATATAATCCATGTCTCGGTTTTGAGATTGATGATACTCCTTTATGGAAGCTTATAAGTTTTTATGTGTAAACCCGACCGGTGGATTTTGTATCCGACACATGAAATAAGTTAAGTGTAAGTCTAAAGGAAGTAATCAATAAATGAAATAGTTAGTAATTTAATTTGATTGATTAGTATCTGAATCTTAACATGGGGAGTTAAACAAAGTTTTATGGAAGAATTTCGAAATTGAACTAAGGAGTGCAATTACGAATATTTAGTGGAATAATTCGTAATTTATTATGATGGAAATTAATTTCATAATTTCAAAATTAATGTCATAATAGGAAGCCTTGTTAATTAAATTATGTGGTCCATACTGTGCCTAAATAATAGAAAATAGTGGATATTGTTCCTTAGTGGGAGAAGGAAACGTGGAAACCGTCTCTTAGTGGGAGAAGGAAACGTGGAAACCGTCTCTTAGTGGGAGAAGGAAACCTAACAGGTTTTGAAAACGGTTTTGACCTAAAAACGCAGCTATATATATGGGATATAGGGCTGGACGTTTTGACACACGAATTCAAGAGTTTCTACTAGAATTTTGCCCACACAAAATTCTCTATTTTTGGATATTGTTTGGGTAACACAGTAGAAGACAGTGAAAATCTGCTGAGGTGTTTTTGCAACTGAGGAACTGGAGAACGATATATGATTGATGTGTTTACACTTCAAGAGGTAATCCGAAAATCTCCATATGTATTAATTGTTTAGATTACACGTGATTATGATGCTATATTTGTTTCCGCTGTGAAATATGTTCCATCACTTATAAATTTCTACAAAAAGATTCATTTAATTATGATATGAATGTGCACTAATGTTTTATTTACACGTTTTTCAATTTATGAGTGCCAACATAGGTGGATGAAAAGAAATCAGCTAATGTTTACATTTATAATATCATGGTCTCACATTTTGATTAAATTTAATAAATATTCTGTAGGGGTAGACTTGTCGTAGTTAACTTACAATTACACTGTTATTTTTGTTGCCAAACACCTAAATTTCACGTTTTCTAAAACGACGTTTATCACTATTTCTAAAAGTAGACCAACCTGGCAGATAAACTAAGTTAGCCTAAATGGTTGGTTTCGGTTGGCTGAGATATCAGATGTGAAATAAGCTTGTTCATATAAGGAAATGTCGTTTGTATAAAATTCAGAGTTCTTACCGAAACATATAATATTTCTACCTTGCAAAAGGAAAAAAGCAAGAAACTCCCTATCTCCACTACTCTTCTTAGGTTCCTTTCTTGTTAAATTAGCAACAAACTAATCATTGATAATCTACTATATATACTATTCATCAATTTTCAAAACTCATTAACAAAACGTAACATAAAACTTCCCACACACCACCTATATATATATATATATACACACACACCTTGGTCATTGTTTTACCAAATAATAGCTAGCAAATAAACATGGCATTGGATCCAATTGTTACCTCAAATTCAAGTGCCAGGAGATGGACAGAACGCATAAGCAATGCCCTGAAGAAAGAGGTTTCCATTGACTTAAATCTTCTTCCTCCTGTCTGTGTTCTTCAGGTGCCCAAAACACTAAGTGACCAAAAACCAGAAGCCTATACTCCTCAACTCATTGGCATGGGACCATATCACCATTTAAGGCCAGACCTATATCAAATGGAAAGGTACAAACTTGCTGCCATTAAGGAGATTCTTGAACCAGCTCAAATCCTCAATTTTAAGCACCTCTTGATCGACAAACTAAGAGAGAATGACCTCGTTGTTCGTGCTTGTCATAACCGGTTCATGGACATAGATGAGGAGACTTTAGCTTGGATAGTAGCCATAGATGGTCTGTTCTTGCTTAACATCCTCCGTTCATCGTATGATAATGTGCATGATGATCAGGAGATTATTGATGACACCATTTTCACCCGAGACCTCATGATGCTCGAGAACCAAATCCCTTTTGTTGTCTTGAAGCAAATCAGAAAGCTTCTCTGTCTATCTTCCCCTGAGGATAGAGAAGATAGCGAGTTAGTTTCCATGTTTAGGCGCTTTTGTGAAATGCATTCCCCACTTGCTTTGCCTACAAATGATCACTCTAGAAAAGTTCAAGGAACTCAGCCTTTTCATTTGCTTGATCTTATGTATCGTTTAATCCTGGATGATCGTGTAGATTATGCTTCTATTCCAATGGAAATGCCAGCCATCAGTATCAAACATGACAGTATAAATGAAGACGAAGAAGAAAAAGAAGATGATGGTGATGATCAAGATCGAGATACACATGGAGGCATCCTTCACAACTTCGAAACAATCTTGGAGGTCGTGGAGAATATATGTCCCAGAAACGTGCAAAAAATTGTAAAGCCCATCGACCAGGTTGTAGCAAACATGCCATGGTCCACGATTTCCGGGCTATTTAGGAAAGGTACGCAAAGAAATGAAGACAGAGAGAATGAGATGATCACCATCCCATCAGCATCCAGATTATGGCATTATGCGAGAATCAGATGCAGCCCCATCCATGAGGGTATCAGTAAGATTAAATTTGAACAAGCTGCTTCAACTTTGTACCTACCTGTAATCACTGTGAATGCTGGTTCAGAAGTCATACTTAGAAACTTGGTGATCTATGAAGCGGCCATGTCCAAATCCAAGCTCGAATTTGCCAGGTACATCAATCTAATGAATGGGATTGCAGATACTGCTGAGGATGTGAGGTTGCTAAAGCAAAATGGTGTTATCAAAGGGGATTTGACTGATAATGAAGTTGCCTGTTTGTTCAGTGCTATGCAAATGTCATTTGTGAGGTCTAGTAGAAGTTCTAATGTGGAGATTGCCATGGAGAAAGTCAACAAGTGTTATGACCAGATGGTAATAGTTAGGGCTCATAGAGGGTTGAAGAAAAACATCTACCTTTCTTGGAAATTTTTGGCTGCTGCTTTGTCCATTTCCGTTGTGTTGCTGCTAATTTTCCAAACATTTTGCTCTTTATATGGCTGCCACAATGTTTGGGGCAATAGGAAGTAGAATGATCTCAATAAATCAATTCCCCTGTTATTTGGATTTCAGTTAAATACAGTGACAGTGTAAAAATAATTATATTATAGCAAGTTACAATTTTATTAGACTACCAATTAATGCTATCAGAGAAATTTATATGTAAATAAATACATTACAAGTGATTTGGTTGTGTAAATATGTTTTACATCGTTAGTGCATAAAACTTGAAGTCTAATTATTTTGCTTGTGTAGTTTCTTGCCAAAGAATTCTTTCCCTGCCTCTCTTTCTCTTATCTAGTTAGTTGAGCTTATTTAATACCCATTTTTTCCTTTTCTTTAGGAGATCGTTACATGCACTCCTCTTTTTTTTTAACTTTATAAACAGACAAATTCGCCAATTATGCTTTAATGCTATTCTTTTGTGTAACGAAAGTATAATCTCACATTTAGCAAGGGGACATTGCCCCTGCCATCATTTCTTGGATTTGCCTCAGAATTACCAGGAAGTGCCCCCAATGGATGGATACTGATTGTAACGGCTATTTGCCTAACCTGGATCCAAGATACAAATGGAGGCAATATGACTTTGTATCGCAGAGTATGTCTTTGCCATGTATGCCTCTGTCTTTAGCATGAATGGAAGCATCTCTACTACGAACTCTTTGAGGATGTTCCGAAGATGGATTCTTATCAACTTGTGGAGATAGTGGGATATCCTTTCTTTATTCTAAAAAATAGGTGGATTTGTAGGCTTCACCACATTTGAAGTGCCCTGATTTCCACTCCATGAAAAACTGAAATGATTTCTCCCCCCAGCATTATAAATTTCGGAATATGTTAATTTGGCTCCTATTGAAGTTCTTCACATAATTCACCAAATCGGGTTTACCATGCATACTTCCAAGTCCAATAGTGTGTCCATCTCCACATAGTGACAAACTAGAAGACTGCATTTCCTCCTAGGTGCACCATCTGCTGTACCCTTCATTATACTCCTAGTTTGCACAACAAAATAAAAGGTTTAAAGCTGAATCCATGGTAAAAATCCAAAATGAGGGCATCCTCTGCAAGTACTTATGGAACATGTTCCATTCCTCAAATATACTATTCGATGCTACTTTCCCTGAGCTGCTTGAACATACCTTGATGTACTCATGACAAATATACTATCACCAATATTCTCTGCAGGAACATGCTCCATTCTCAAACTTATGGAATCTATTGGCATCTCTGACTAGAAGTATTTTCTTGCAAATCTTTGACAAACCCTTGATGTACTCATGACAATCTCCACAAACTCTCAAGTTTTTAAAAACACGAATAGGCTTCCCCTCAATTTCATCCCCACCTGAAAGCAGTGCCAAACCAATTGCCAATTTCTCGCTGTGAAATCTCAGGCTCTCATCCTTCGTTTCTTCTTCAACATCGTGTAATGAAAAGCTTACTTCTCGTGTGTAACCGATTTCATTTTTCATTTTCTTCTCCATCTTATACAAAAACTCATGGATAGCTTTTGTAAGTGGGTGTGTCTCATCTCTATTGTAGAAAAAGTGCATTTTCTTGTCAATCTCCACCCAACTTTGTCCTGCTTCTTTCTTTAAACCTTTTGCTTTCACCAGTCCTCTTAATCCCTCACATTCTTCCCACCGACGGGCATCAGCAAAAATGTTTGACATCAAAACATAATTCACGGGATTATTGCCATCTAATTTCAAGAGAATCTCCCCAACTTCTCTTCCTATTTCAACATTCTTGTGCACTCTACATGCACTAAGCAGTGTCTGCCAAATGCCAACATTTGGTTTTAGCGGCATGTTCTCTATCACAACTTTAGCTTCTTTCAAGCGTCCTGCTCGACCTAGGATGTCAACCATGCAAGCATAATGCTCCACTGAAGGTTTTAAACGATTAGAATTGCATAGTTTTGAAAAGTATTCTTCACTTTCTTGAACTAGCCCTGAATGACTACAAGCTGTGAGCAGAGCTAAGTAGGAAACTTCATCAGGCTCAACATTATCCATATGCATTTTATTGAATAATCCAACTGCTTCAAAGCCAAGACCATACTTCCCATACCCTGTAATCATAACTGTCCAGGAAATCACATTTTTATGTGGCATACCATCAAAAAGTGCTTCAGCTTCCTCTATTAAGCCACATTTGAGATACATATCAATGACTGAGTTCAATACTGATATGTCTAAACCTGCTGGTACTTTTACTGCACAGCAATGCAATTGTTTCCCAAGCTCAACAAGAGCAAAATCAGCAAAGATACCCATCATGCTTGACAGCACAAACCCGTCGAATTCGATGCTACTTTCCCTGAGCTGCTTGAACAGGTCCATTGCTTCTGGTAGTTTGCCTTCTTGAGCATTTCCTACCATCAGCGTCGTCCATGATATTACACTTTTCTGTTCAAGTTGACTAAACAACTTCTGCGCTTCAAACAAGTTACCTGATTTGACATACAAATCAATAAGCGCGCCGGCAATAACTTTCTGGCTAGAAACAAGGAATCCCCTTGTTATCAAAAAGCCATGAATTTGGCTTCCTTCACGGACTGCCTTAAAACCACTGCACGCCTTCAATGTGCTAGCAAATGTAAACTCGTCTGGTATTTCTCCTTGTTCTTGCATTTGTTTGAACAGAAACAAAGACTTATCACCAAATCCTCCAGTCGCATACCCTGCTATCATTACATTCCAAGTTATAAGACTCCTTTCAGGCATTTCATGAAACATATTTTCAGCCTCACCAATTTTCCCACATCTTGAGTACATATCAATAATTGAATTGCCCACAACTGGATACTTTTCAAACCCACTTTTACCACACAACCCATGAATCTGTCGTCCATTCTCCAGAGCACCAATAGAACCACAGGCCTTTAAATTAGTCGATAAAGTGAATTCATTGGGTCTTACATTTGTAGAAACCATTCGAGAGAGAAGTAACAAGGATTCATGAGCATTACCCCGTTGTAAATACCCACACATCAAAGCTGTCCAAGAAACCACATTTCTTTCAAACATTTTGTCAAACACTGAGCGTGCCAATTTAATTCTGCTGCATTTCCCATACATGCCAATGAGATCATTGTTTATCATCAAATCAAATGCATAACCCATCCTCAATACAGCTCCATGAACTTGCTTTCCCACATCCAAAATCAAATTTTTAGAACAATTTCTTAGAAGTTCAGCCAATTTTTGCCTCTCCTTCATTACTACAATCTACCTTGCTGCATATTCTTATCAGAGAGCTATAGCATTTAATTTCTCAAATGACCAACAGAAACCTTCAAATCTCTTACGGAACTCAAAAAAAAAGTCTAAATATTTGTCATCTCATTTGAAACTCAGGAAATTGTTCCAAG
Source organism: Nicotiana glauca (assembly GCA_026770625.1). Taxonomy (NCBI): domain Eukaryota; kingdom Viridiplantae; phylum Streptophyta; class Magnoliopsida; order Solanales; family Solanaceae; genus Nicotiana; species Nicotiana glauca. The sequence continues at coordinate 42,673 of MU737788.1, read as the reverse complement.
TTTAGCTATTCAATGGAATAGGAATCAAATTTTTTATTCAATGGAATAGGAAATTGTTCTAATTTCTTCGGCGACTTATGAATTTTCGAACTTTTATTGTACTTTTCATTTAGTTGACGAATACAGACTGTTCTAATGTCTTCGGAGACATAAATCGCGTAGGAATGCGATAGGCAGAATGTTTAAACAGTCGCAAATTTATACTTGTCAACTGCCCCCATTTGTCACATGTAAATTGCAATTTATATGTCACATTCAGTTACTGCAATTTATAAGTCACGTTCACGTGTAAGTCCCATTGATTGATTGTGACGTATAATTCGCAGTTAGTGATTGCAACTTATATAGATTGCAATTTATAGGTCGCATTCATTGGATGTCGCATTGAATTGTATTATATATTTAAGTCCGTTTCGGTAATTGCTATATATAATTGATAAGTGAAATACAATTCGGGTGTTTTTAAGAAAGGGTTTCCAATTTACGGGTCGGGTCACGGGTAATGGATAGGTTAATTAGATCCGATTGGGTGTGAATTAAAATATTTGGGTGTAAATTAAAATTCTACATGTCAAATTACGAGTGGATAACATATCTATCGTGGCAGCCGTTTAGAATTAAGGGGGTATCCAAGCCAAGAGTGTAACGACAAGGTGGGTAATGGGCCAAACTTTTAACGAGGATTATTTGTAGACCTTATCATAAAGCTAAGAGAGGTATTTGGACCTTTTCCGTATTAAGTATAATAATTCATAGTAAAAGATCATAACCGGAATTCTAGACGCCGTTACCAATTTAATCCTATTAATTTTAGGATATACTAGGTGCCGAAATCCTAGATGTTGGCCATATAATTTTATTACTTTTAAGATCCTATTACTAATTCTTAAACCCTGAAAACTTTTTGCTAAATTAATTTATTTATAAATATGCCAGTTTGAGAATATAGTAAAAGGAAGTTTGTGAATATGACTAAACTTTAATGTGCCCGTTTTGGGAGATAAATGAGAAAAAGGACTAACATCTGCCAATCCACAAATTTGCGCGGAAAATTTAAAAATAGTCAGATTTTTGCATGGTCAATCAAATTTAGCCACATAATCAAAAGTCAACGATATTTAGCCGTGAATTAGCACGGTAACAATTTGTTGACTAAAATACCCTTATGTTGTTTATCAAATTTACGCGACTTGACCTTATATTCTTCTTTAGAACAAACTTATGGCGGTAATCTGCAAATCAAATTAAGCTCTCTCAATAAATTTTTCGATCACTTAGTGGCTACAACATCATATTCTTTTTCGAATTAAGCTCTCTCAATCTTGCGGCGTGAATCTCGAATCGAAGTAAGCTCTCTCAAGTATTTGTCTAGTTATTTGAATTTATTCTCGATTCTTCTATTTGTAATATCAAACCAGACAAATTCAAAGTATAAGTAATATATTTGTGTGTAGAATCATAAATTTTTTCTGATTCTTTGAATTTTCTGGTGTGATTTTAATACTTTAATCTGTATAATTTGCAGAACATAACGCCAGTATAATTTGCTGGACCTTTCTAAATTAATATCTAAACCTGACATACTTCCAGGATTTTATACTGGAAATATCTAATAAATTAGTTATACAGTATTTAATTCCAAAAATGAACAAAACACAAGTATAATACAACGGAGGTTTGGGAATTAATTTGCAAAACTCAAAATATTCCAATATATTACACTGAAAGTATATTTCATTCAAACTTCTATATGCCAAATCAATAAAGTCTGCAGAATGAAATGGCACACGATATAACGCCAGTATAATATGCTGGAGATTTTTGAATTAATGTTAAAATCTAAGATTTTTCCATCTTATTATACTGGGAATGTTTATACTGAAAATATCTAATAAATTAGTTATACAGTGCTTGATTCCAAAAATGAACAAAACACAAGTATAATACAGCGGAGGTTTGGGAATTAATTTGCAAAACTCAAAATACTCCAATGTATTACACTGGAAGTATATTTCATTCAAACTTCTATATGTCAAATCAATAAAGTCTGCAGAATAAAATGGCATACAATATAACACCAGTATAATATGCTGGAGATTTTTGAATGAAAAGATTTTTCCAGCTTATTATACAAGGAATGTTTATACTGGAAATATCTAATAAATTAATTTTACAGTACTTGATTCATAAAATGAACAAGACACAAGTATAATACAGCGGAGGTTTTGGAATTAATTTGCAAAACTCAAAATACTCCAATGTATTACACTAGAAGTATATTTCATTCAAACTACTATATGTCAAATCAATAAAGTCTGCAGAATAAAATGGCACACAATATAACCAGTATAATATGCTGGAGATTTTTGAATGAATGTCAAAATCTAAGATTTTTCCAGCTTATTATACTGGGAATAGCTGTGATTCAAATAATAACACGCATTCACAAGTATAGTATACTGGAGCTTTATGAATTAATATGAAAAAAATCATAAAACTCCAATGTATTATACTGGAAGTATCTTTTATTCAAACTACTATAAAAATTGTAAATAAAATAGTATAGAATAAAATACCAGTATAAGAAACTGGACTTTGTTAATTTAATATATAAACTTTAGACACTTTCCATATATTATAATGGAATTATGTGTGACTTCAGGAACCCCAGTATAATAAGCTGGAATTTGCTTAATTAATATGAACAATTCAAGTATTTCCGGCTTATTATACTGGAGTTTATTTTTTAACAATGTAACTTCTAAATATCTAATTATTTGATTCAATAAATACAGGATGCACACAAATTTCTTGGTTATCGCATTCGATGGGAAATGGACAACAGATTACAAGTGCTTAGACCATAAAACAAAGCTTCTCCTTATAATTGATGGGACTAAATTTGAAGAATTCATGAGGAAAATTTTCCAAGTTATGGAGATCGACAACGACAAGTTTGAAGCAAAAGTATGGCTTAATATTAACCTAGGTACTGCTAAAGGAATACAAGTTACAAATGATGAAGATCTTACCTCGTGTATGATGCTCTTAAAAAATGATTCTGTCATGATCCCAGTTCACCCTCCATGAACATGTCGTGATGACACCTAGTTCCTATAACTAGGTAAGCCTAACAATTCGGAAAACAACATAACTTGCAAAATAATTTATTAAAACTGAACGACTAAAGGAATCTGTATATAACTGTCGCTCGGCATATACAACTCAAAATAAATGCGGAAGTCTACTATAACACCCCAAAACCCGAAAACTCACGGGAACACAAGCTAGTGAAAAGTGATATACGACTCTAATTTCAAGAATTTGTCTAAACAAAAGTACGAAAGAAGGCTAAATACTACAGATAGAGTAAAGAGGGAGACTCCTTGGTCTGCGGATGCTGCAGAAGTACCTCAAAGTCTCCGTAGCTCTTCTGGCCTCAAGGATAGTACGCCTGAGATGAAGTACTTGGGTCTGCACATGAAAAACATTCGCAGAAGAGGCATTATTACACCATAGCGGTACTCAATAAGTGCCAAGCCTAACCTCGGTTGGGTAGTGACGAGGAAAGGTCAGGGCCCTACTGAGATATAACATAATAAATAATAATAAGATGAGGAAAGACAGTATAGATAAAGTCTACAATGAGAATCTAAACATGATAAATACAGGAACCGTGATAGAAAGCAGAAACAGGACAAAACACCAGTAAACTACTCACAATAGGAACAACAACCGGGGATCTCTTGGTATCCCGAGGATCTCTTGGTATCCCATCATATTCACAAGAGATATCTTGGTATCCTCTAAACTTACATTTACATGTGCCAAGGATCTCTTGGTATCCTCTAAACTTACATTTACATTTGCCAGGGATCTCTTGGTATCCCACACCCTCAGTCTAGAACATAACAAGTGCAGGGGAATATCCCGGGATGCCGTCCCGTAGTCCCAATTTAAAAACACACAATAACACCCCAAGCATTAGGATAAATGCTACACTCAGAAAAAGTAATAGAAAATTCTAGCCTAGCATGCTGCACGAAGTACAAACAAGACAGTTTAAGCACTTAGACAAGTGAGTCAAATAAACATGCTTCTCTAAACTAGCATATGATAAACTTGCAATTTAATTTAAACAGATAAGAAAGAAAACTCAATTAAAATACTTCAAGTAAAAATGAATTTCCAATAATTAGCTCAAGTAAATGCTCGTCACCTCACGTACGAGGCATTCAAATATCAAATATCATGTCCTAAGGGGAAGAGGTCCCCACACAAGACTAGACAAGCCACTTACCTCGAACCGACACAAAATCAACTAGGAACCACGCCTTTGCCACGAGTATCCGACTCCAAATAGCCAAATCTATTCAATTCAATTACATATTGTAAATAACACGTCAAGCAACTGATTCTACTATTTACAAAGATAAGACGCGAATTTAGGTAAAAATAACCAAAATGCCCCTCAGGCCAACATCTCGGAATCGGAAAAATTTTACATTTTCAGAACTCTCGTATTCTCACGAGTCTAAACATACAAAAATCTCTCAAATCGGATATCAAAAACCCCCTCAAAACTCAGAATTTTGGCCTAAGAAGTTTCTCCCATTTTCCCAAATTTTTGTTCCTCAATTCGAATTTAAATGATGGATTTAACTACATAATGATGGAATACAACTAGAAAGGATTAAATAAATGTTACCCAATGATTTTATCTTCAAAACCCTCTCAAAATTGCCCTCTCCCGAGCTCCAATTTGATTTTTTCAACTTTTGAAACAAAACAATTGAATTCACTATTTCTGACCAGTGGTTTCCGCTTCTGTGGTTAAGGGACCGCTTATGCGGTCTCGCTTATGCGAAACATAAGTCGCTTCTGCGACTTTCACTAAAGATCCAATATTTCCGCTTCTACGGTCCTTTTCTCACAGAAGCGAATCCGCTTCTGCAGAATTCCCATCGCTTATGCAAAACCTGACGGATATGCCCAAACTCGCTTCTGAGATGCCAAGGCCGCTTCTGCGGCTCCTTTTCTGTGGTTCCTAAGCCGCAGAAGCGAAAAAATACCAGAAGCAGAAAAACTGATATCTCTCAACTTCCAAAATTCTTCCGTCGACCATCCGAAATCATCCCGAGGCCCTCGAGACCTCAACCAAAAGCACCAATAACACCTAATACCCTATTCAAACTTGTTCCAATCCTCAAAACACCTTACACAACACCGGAAACCCGAATTAATCAATAATTTAAGCCTAAGAAGTTCAAATTTCATCAAAACACATTTTCGATCAAAAACCTATCCAAAACATGTCCAAATGACCTGAACTTTTGCACACACATCCCAAATGACATGACGGAGCTACTGCAACTTCCAGGATTCCAATCCGACCCTCGAATCAAAAACTCACTATCGGACCAAAAATGTCAAAAATTCAAACTTCGGCATTTCAACCCTAAATGAGCTACGCACTTCCAAAATACATTTCGAACACGCTCCTAACCCTGAAATCACCTAACAGAGCTAACAGAACCATCAGATTTCTATTTTGAGATCGACTTCACACTGTTCTGACTACGGACCATTTTCCAACACTTAAGCTCTCATTTAGGGACTAAATATCCCAAAACCCTCTGAAACCCAACACCGAACGTCCCAGCAAACCAAAATAGCAGAAATGAACTTAGGGGAAGTAGTTAATAGGGAATCGAGTCATATCGTAAGATGACCAACCGGGTCATCACATCCTCCTACACATAAACATTCGTTCGTCCTCCAACGAGCTTAGAGAAGATACCTGAAGTAGTGAAAAGATGACGGTACTGGCTGCGCATTGTTGCGGCCAAACGCACACGCAAGTATACGCAGTCCTCAAGTAATAAAGTGACTAAAAGTCAAATGTCGAACCCACGAGGACTTGTGATTAACTATTAACTAAATTAGACTATCCTAATTATCTAAACAAGAACTAAACCTAGAAGTATTTGGTTCTAAACTAATTAAATAAAGAATATAAATAATGAACTTTTGACAGAGAGAAAGAGCATATATTTATAATATCAATGTAATGAAAACAATCTAGGATTATGGCTATCTAACATTCCTATTGTATTCTTCAATTGGATAGACTAACTAATTTATCTAGTTTATCGGTTGACAGAGTTAATATTGCTCATAAGAATCTGTCGAGTTCTTACTCGCCTATTCAAATTAACTTAATGCCTATATGCTTATGGAATTAAGACTAACACGAATGCATTTATAATTCATGTAAATCAACCAAGCAAGGCAATTAGGTATATGTCTATCCTAACCGCGAATCCGTTCCCCGATGCCCAGGTTCAAGAACTTGCTCTATTCAATTCTATATGCAATCTAGAATTCCCACTTTCGAGTTCAACTCTTTCGTGGATAGTATTCAATTGATTATCAAGCAATCAAATAATTAAATGCAGTATTGAATAAATTAACCAATATGATAAACTAAGAAATCAAAATCAATATCCAAATAACAATAATCATGAAAGAACCACAACCCTAGAACGTGAAGTTTAGCTCCACATAGACATGGTAGCAAAATAAAAAAATCATACAAAGAAACATAAAAAGACTAAGTTGGTGTAAGAAAAGAAGAAACCCGGCCTCCACGGCGGCTCTGTGCTTGTGTTTTCCTTTCAAAAATGTCCTCTCCCTCAAAATACCGTTTTTCCATGTATATATACGAAGTAGGGTTGGACCCAAACAATTATACCTTCTCCAATGTTAAAAGGACACTTTTCCCAGGTTTGACTAGCGCGGTCGCGCTAGTGGCCCAGTGTTCTGCCTGACGAGTGCGACCTGAGCGCGATCACACTATTGATGCGCATTTTTCACCCCGTTCCGTTTAAAATTTTGGAAAAATGTATAACATGAAAGTTGTAGACCTTTGAGTTAGCTTTCTAACAATATATTGTGGAGCCCAAATGGAGTTCTGAACAAAAAGTCATATCTATTTTACTAGACAGAGCACAATATGCCTACTAGATTCTTCGTTCGTTCTAACTATCATCCATTGACCCCAAACACGATCCCGACTTAATTCCTTGAACTTTTATTCAAAGTTTAAAGCTCCAAATCACTTGAATTCATTCCATAACATCCACATAGTTCAGAATCACTCCTACAAGGCATAAAACACACCATTAGTGCAAAACACTAGTGATTAAAGCTCAAACTCAATTAAAGTGCAGTAAATTAGAGTGTAATAAGCGATTAAAATACATAATTATAGCCTATCATCAACACGTAACACTTAAACGTTGATCGTCCTCGAGTCAACCAAAAATTTACTCTATCTATGAGCACTTAACATCTTAACACATTTGGAGCACACTACACCAATGACCATGGTTGATAGCAACAATTAAACTCTAGCATATGCAATCATCATACACTTCCCTTTACTTATGTCATTCTTCAAAAATATTCAAACAAAGACAATATGCTCACAACAATCCTAGCCTCAAAAACTGACTCAATGTCACGATGCACTCATGGCTTGAATACCCAACGTCGTAGAGAAGTCTAATAAAGTTACCTATCCCCCATGAAGCCATGTGCCCTCACAACAAGAACAAGAGAATATGTTGAACCCACACAATCAAATATCATGATCAAATATAGTTTAAAGAATCATATATATTAAAAGAAAATATCGCTCACCCTCACAAAAAATGTCACATGCATACACTTGGTACCATAGGCTTGCCCTTAATGTAAATCTCTACTAATGTAGGCTCGCTCGATCTAAAATCAATTAGGTCTTTTTCATGGTTGTAATGTGGGCTAAGGGACGTGTAGGATATATTTAGAAATAGTGACTAACCCTCCTAAGTACTTTAACACACCACATAATCAACTTTAAGCGCAAATTCTTCAATCCACTTCACTTTCACACACAATATCACCCCAAAAATGCTCCCTTCTTCTTTAAGCACTACATTAATTCATACCCACTAGCAGGAACATGAAAACAATGTATTCATCTCTATTTGTTTTCCTTAAGATTATTCTTTTTTTTTTCAATTTCTGCTAATGTTGTATTATTTTACAAAACAAGTGCACATTTCTTTCTTTTATTGGTTTCACTCAAAAGCCACCCCACACTTAGTTCCTTCTTACTTCTTTTAACGCTCATCTCACAATTAAAGTACTTTAAGAGGAAAAGGGATCAAAAAAATGTCAATTAAGAATAAAAAGGGTATAGACTAGTAATGTAGGTGCCAAATAAAAGTCTATAGGCTCAAAAGGGTTAATTAGGGATAAATTTTATTTGTGATAAGTAATAAAGCTAAAAAAATCAAAGAAAGCCTAAAATCACTTTTCAAACCAAACATCACCTAAAATTTCGCTTCAACTCACATACCGGGCAAGTTCTAGACACAAGTACAATACATAGACTATACAAAAATCTCACCACACATGGCACATGACTCACTAAGAACAGTTTCATTCCGACTCTCAAACAAATGCAAGTATTCAAGTAGCCACGAGATATTAAGCATGAAGCGCAAAGTGAACATAAGTCAAGTAAATGAGACATAGGCATCACAAGACATGCTATCTAACTAAGCAAGGCATCATCAACAATTTCAAATCATAGGGAAAATACACATGCTAAAACCTAAATATGCTACTATCAAACAAGTCAATGGCGCCTAGGTTCATCATTCTTCCTCCATTTATTCCCTAAATTCTAATCTACTCTTAAAAAAAAATACTACTATCCGATTCAAATTACATCCCATGGAAAAGAACCGTTGCACAAAGAAAAACCATAGGGGGTTATTGCTACCTAAAAAAAAATAAAAGACGCATTTTTGGATTTTTTCTATTTTTCACCCTTTTTTCATTTTTTTTATTGGACCTTAATCCCTCAAGAAAGATGTCCCCAAAATCCATCGTCGGGAAAAGTCCAAATTTTTTGATTTTTTTTCGTTTTTAAACAAAATAAAATAAAATTACTGCACTAAGAACGAGTACTGTAACTAAGCTAACATAGCACAGAAAAATCACCCAGACAATCTCCTCACCCCACACTTAAAATTGTACAATGTCCTCAATGCACACTAAAAATAACAAGAGGGTAAAAGTGACTCCCTGGTAGGCCAAAGGCCGAAGCATTAGCAGCTCACGAGATACTCAGACTTCTCCCAAGTACGATCCTTTGTGCGGTCACCCCACACTTATTTCAACCACATAGCTCACTTTTGCATACTTCCAGTGGCTTTTCTTTTATGCTCATAATCCTACAAAAAAATGCTACAAAGATAAAAAAAATAAAATAATAAAAAATAAATAAGAATAAAAGAAAGCAGTAAAGCTGGATTGTCTTCCAACAAGCGCCTAATTTAAAGTCGCGGCACGACTTGAACCAATTTTTGTCTCCACCTTAAACTTATGAATTGTACCCCTAACATGATATCCAGTATGTGGCTGTGCACCTTTGGTGGGGCTACAAAGATAACGAGGCCAAGTAATAAATTTTTCACTCTGCATATCTCGACCTTTAGATGAGGAATGTAATTTTTGCTTTTTGGCACAACAAATTCAAGAATGTAGGCGCTCTCATCCTCACTCTTTGACCGCTTCATTGGCTCAGATGGCTCGATTACTATCTTACTATCTAAACACAATGTGAAAAAATGATTGGAATGAGGTTTAATGCGTTCTAACTCATAAATTTTACTACTATTTGCATCCCCATATTTACACATAGTCAAGTCTCCCAAAGTAATATTATCTACTCTCTCATATGACTTTAGATCACTCTTCTCAATATTGGCGTCCTCAAGAAAAAAATGGTCTAGTGATTGGTATTCTCGTTTTAACTCCTCAATTTGGTCTAGAAGATTTTTTTCAGTTTCACACAACTCATTATTAATTTGTTGGGCGTTACATGCATCAACCTTTGTGCTCAAATATGCATCTAAGTTATGTACAACCAAGCAAAAATTATCAATTTGATGTGCAAGTTCATCTCTCTCCTTAGACCAATCATTTACCAACGTTGTTAGAAGACAACGTCATTCCTTATATTCCCTTAATCGTGAATATTATTCCCAATACCAACCCTTACTCCCATGTTCAAATTCAGACCTACCGCAGTTCAGGTCATGAAAAGCCCAAAAAGACGGGCCATAAAAGTCTTCTGTCAACCAAGCATCTTCATCAATAACCTTACCTCCGGATATTTCATCCCCAGATGTCATGCTGAGAAAACTAGAAACACGCTAAGAAAAAAAATCAAATAGTTATAAAAATAACAATATTTACAAAAAGAGAAGAAAAAAAAATCAAAACTTATAAAGATAAAAGTAAAAGTCTAATACATAAAAATAGTTAATTTCTAAGTCCCCGTCAGCGGCGCCAAAAACTTGTTGCGGCCAAACGCACACGCAAGTATATGCGGTCGTCAAGTAATAAAGTGACTAAAGGTTGGATGTCGAACCCACGAGGACTTGTGATTAACTATTAACTAAATTAGACTATCCTAATTATCTAAACAATAAATAAACCTAGAAGTATTTGGTTCTAAATTAATTAAATAAAGAATATAAATAATGAACTTTTAACAGAGAGAAAGAACAGATATTTATGATATCAATGTAATGAAAACAATCTAGGGTTATGGGCTATCTAACATTCCTATTGTATTCTTCAATTGAATTGACTAACTAATTTATCTAGTTTATTGGTTGACAAGGTTAGTATTGCTCATAAGAATCTGTCGAGTTCTTACTCGCCTATTCAAATTAACTTAATGCTTATATATTTATGGAATTAAGATTAACAAGAATGCATTTATAATTTCTGTAAATCAACCAAGCAAGATAATTAGGTATATGTCTATCCTAACCGTGAATCCATTCCCCGATGCCTAAGTTCAAGAACTTGCTCTATTCAATCCTATATGCAATCTAGAATTCCCACTTTCGAGTTCAACTCGAGATTTGTGGATAGTATTCAATTGGTGATCAAGCAATCAAATAATTAAGTGCAGGATTGAATAAATAAACCAATATGATAAACTAAGAAATAAAAATCAATATCCTAATAACAATAGTCATGAAAGAACCACAACCCTAGAATGTGAAGTTTATCTCCACATAGACATGGTAGCAAAACAAAAAAATCATACAAAGAAACATAAAAAGACTAAGTTGGTGTAAGAAAAAATGAAACCCGGCCTCCACGATGGCTCTGTGCTTGTGTTTTCCTCTCAAAAACGTCCTCTCCCTCAAAAAACCGTTTTTCCATGTATATATACCAAGTAGGGTTGGGCCCAAACAAGTATACCTTCTCCAACGTGAAAAAGGACACATTTCCCGGGTTTGACTAATGCGGTCGCGCTAGTGGCTGATGAGCACGATCGCGCTATTGATGCGCAATTTTCACCCTGTTCCGTTTCGAATTTGGAAACACGTAAAACATAAAAGTTGTATCCCTTTGAGTTAGCTTTCCAACCATATATTGTGCAGCCCAAATGGAGTTCTGAACAAAAAGTCATATATATTTTCCTAGACAGAGTGCAATATGCCTACTGGATTCTTTGTTCGCTCTAACTATCATCCGTTGACCCCCAAACACGATCCTGACTTAATTCCTTGAACTTTTACTCAAAGTTTAAAGCTCCAAATCACTTGAATTCATTCCATAACATCCACATAGCTCGAAATCACTCCTACAAGGCATAAAATACACAATTAGTGCAAAACACTAGCGATTAAAGCTCAAACTCAATTAAAGTGCAGTAAATTAGAGTGTAATAAGCGACTAAAATACGTAATTATATCCTATCTCACGCATATCCCGCTTGGTCTCCAAGGTCTCCTCCTTGGTCGGCCGACCTCGCCACTGAACCTTTACTGAAGCAATGTTCTTCGACCTCAACTTTCTGATCTACCTGTCCAATATAGCCACTGGCTCCTCAACATGGGATAGATCCTTGTCCAACTGGACAGCGCTGAAATCCAACACGTGCGACGGGTCACCGTGATATCTCCGGAGCATCGAAACATGAAATACTAGATGAACCCCGGCCAAATTGGGAGGCAAGGCAAGCTCTTAAGCAACCTCCCCAACTCGCCTCAAAATCTCAGACGGGCCAATAAATCTCAGACTCAACTTTCCTTTCTCCCCAAACCGCATGACGCCTTTCATAGGTAAAACTCGAAGCAGGACCCACTCACCAACCATGTATGAAACATCACGAACCTTCCTGCCGCGTAGCTCTTCTGTCTGGACTGGGTTGTACGGAGTCTATGCTGAATCATCTTAACCTTCTCCAATGCATCCTGAACCAACTCTGCGCACAATAGTCTGATCTCACCCGGCTCAAACAAAACCATCGGAGATCTACACCTCCTACCACATAGAGCCTCATACGGTGCCATCTAAATGTTGGAATGATAATTGTTGTTGTAAGCAAGCTCTGCCAATGGCAAGAACTGATCCCAAGACCCTCCAAACTCAATCACACACGCACAGAGCATATCCTCAAGAATTTGAATAGTGCGCTCGGACTGTCCGTCCATCTGGGGGTGAAATGTTGTGCTCAACACCACCCGAGTACCTAACTCCTGTTGCACGGCTCTCCAGAACCGCGATGTAAATTGAGTACCTCTATCTGAAATAATAGAAACTGGAATACCATGCAGATGGACGATCTCCCAGATATAAATCTCTGCCAACCGCTCCGATGAATAAATGGTACATACAGGAATAAAATGAGCGAACTTGGTCAGCCGATCCATAATGACCCAAATGGCATCAAACTTCTTCAAGCTCTGTGGGAGTCCAGATACGAAGTCCATGGTGATGCGCTCCCATTTCCACTTCAGAATCTCTATCTACTGAAGCAACCCACCCGGTCTCTGGTGCTCATACATCACCTGTTGACAGTTGAGGCATCTAGATACATATCCAACAATATCTTTCTTCATCCGCCTCCACCAATATTGCTACCTCAAGTCGTGATACATCTTCGCGGCACCCGGATAGATGGAATACCGCGAACTATGGGCCTCTGCTAAAATCAACTCTCAAAGCTCATCAACATTGGGCACACAAATCCAACTCTGCATCCTCAATACCCCGTCATCTCCAATGGTCACCTCTCTGGCATCTCCGATCTGCACCTTGTCCTTGAGGTCAAGTAAATGAGGGTCGTCATACTGCCGCTCCCTGATACGATCAAATAAAGAAGACCGGGAAACCACACAAGCTAGAACCTGACTGGGCTCCGAAAGATCCAATCTCACAAACTAGCTGGCTAAGGCCTGTACATCCATCGCCATAGGCCTCTCTGAAGCTGGTAAATATGCCAAACTACCCAAACTCTCCGCCCGGCGGCTCAAGGCAACTCCGAATAGTAATACAGAATAGTAATATCATAATCCTTCAACAAATCTAACCACCTCTTCTGACGCATATTTAGATCCTTCTACTTGAATAATTTCTATAAACTCTGATGGTTAGTATAGGTCTCACAAGGCACACCGTACAAATAATGATGCCGGATCTTCAAGGCATGAACAATAGCAGCTAACTCAAGGTCATGGACAGGGTAATTCTTCTCATGTATCCTCAACTTTCTGGATGTGTAGGCAATCACCCTACCGTCCTGCATCAACACCTTTCCGAGGCCAACTCTCGAGGCATCACAATAGACAGTATAAGACCCTGAACAGGTAGGCAATATCAAAATTGGGGCTGTAGTCAAAGTTGTCTTAAGCTTTTGAAAGCTCGCCTCACACTCCTCTGTCCACTTAAATGGGGCACCCTTCTGGGTCAATCTAGTCATAGGGGCAGCAATCGATGAAAATCCCTCCACAAAGTGATGGTAGTAGCCCGCCAAGCCAAGGAAACTGCAAATCTATGTAGCTGAGGAGGGTCTAGGCCAACTATGCACTGTCTCTATCTTTTTTGGATCCACCCGAATGCCCTCACTCGATACCACGTGGCCTAAGAATGCCACGGAACTCAACCAAAACTCGCATTTTGAGAACTTTACATATAATTTCTTCTCCCTCAGGGTCTGAAACACGATCCTCAGATGCTGCTCTTGATCTTCCCGACTCCGGGAATACACCAGAATATCATCAATAAAAATAATAACAAACGAATCGAGATATGGCCTGAACACATTGTGCATCAAATGCATAAAAACTGCTGGGGCATTGGTCAGCCCAAATGACATAACAAGGAACTCGTAATGACCATACCGAGTCCTGAAGGTAGTCTTCGAGATGTCTGGCTCCCGAATCTTCAACTGATGGTAACCTGAGCGCAAGTCAATCTTAGAAAACACATGTGCGCCCTAAAGCTGGTCAAACAGATCCTCAATACGAGGCAAAGGATAACGATTCTTCACTGTAGCCTTGTTCAACTGGCAATAATCAATACACATACGCATAGAACCATCCTTTTTCTTCACAAACAAGACAGGAGCACACCAAGGTGAAACACTGGGAAAATAAAGCCTTTATCAAGTAATTCCTGTAATTGATCCTTCAACTCCCTCAACTCAGGAGGAGCCATATGGTACGGAGGAATGGAAACGGGCTGTGTGCCCGGCAACAGACCACTGCCAAAATCAATGTCTCTATCGGGCAGCATGCCCGGGAGATCAGCTGGAAACACATCGGGATAATCCCGTACCACTGAGATGGAATCAACAGAAGGGGTATCAATACTGGCATCTCTCACATAAGCTAAATATGTAGCAAACCCCTTCTCAACCATACGTTGAGCTTTAAGGAAAGAGATAACTCTACTGGAATTGTGATTAAAGTACCACTCCACTTAACACACGGAATACCTGGCATAGCCAGCGTCACGGTCTTGGCGTGACAATCAAGAATAGAAAAATAGGGCGAAAACCAGTCCATACCTAAGATAATATCAAAGTCAACCATACCGAGTAATAATAAATCTGCTCTGGTCTCAAAACCACGAGTAGTAACCAAGCATGGCCGATAAATGCGGTCCGCAATAAGAGAATCCCCCACAGGAGTAGAAACATAAACAGGGGCACTCAAAGAATACCGAGGTACACCCAAATGCGGAGCAAAGTAAGAACACACATAAGAGTAAGTAGAGCCTGGATCGAATAGAACCGATGCCTCTCTATGACAAACTAATATAATACCTGTAATGACAGATTCAGAGGCAACAGCCTCGGTACGAGCAGGAATAACATAATATCTGGCCTAGCCCCTCTCTCGAGGGCGACCTCTATCTCCCCGACCCTTGCCCCTAGCCGGCTGGGTAGGTAGGGTAGTAGTTGGAGCTGTAATCGTGGCCTGAGAACTCTGCTGAGCACGCTGTGGCTGAGAAGTCCGTGGGGGTGCACTCCTCCCAAGTCTAGGTAAATCCCTCACCACATGGCAGGTTTAAAATTGATGCCAAAATATTGCACAACAAGGAAATCAAATAAAATGAAGATTTTTCCTAAAGAGTTACATAGCTTCTCGTAGATAAGTACAGATGTCTTCGTACCGATCAACGAGACTCTAATAAACTGGCCTATGTTCCGTAACTCATATGAACCTAGAGCTCTGATACCAACTTGTCACGACCCCAGTTTACCCTCCATGAACATGTCGTGATGGAACCTAGTTCTTATAACTAGGTAAGCCTAACAATGCAGAAAACAACATAACTTGCAGAATAATTTATTAAAACTGAACGACTAAAGGAATCTATATATAACTGCCGCTCGGCATATACAACTCAAAATAAATGCGGAAGTCTACTATAACACCCTAAAACCCAAAAACTCACGGGAACACAAGCTAGTGAAAAGTGATATACGACTCTAATCTCCAGAATTTATCTTAACAAAAGTACGAAAGAAGGCTAAATACTGCAGATAGTGTAAAGAGGGAGACTCCTTGGTCTGCGGATGCTGCAGAAGTACCTTAAAGTCTCCGTAGCTCTCCTGGCCTCAAGGATAGTGCGCCTGAGATGAAGTACCTGGGTCTGCACATGAAAAACAAGCACCTCAGATGAAGTACCTGGGTATACATATGAAAATCATGCGCAGAAGAGGCATGAGTACACCTCAGCGATACTCAGTAAGTGCCAAGCCTAACCTCGGTTGGGTAGTGACGAGGAAAGGTCAGGTCCCTACTGAGATATAACATAATAAATAATAATATGATGAGGAAAGACAGTAAAGATAAAGTCAACAACGAGAATCTAAACAGGATAAATACAGGAAACATGATAGAAAGCAGACACAAGACAAAAAACCAGTAAACTACTCACAATAGGTACAACAACCAAGGATCTCTTGGTATCCCGAGCATATCTTGGTATCCTCATCATATTCACGAGGGATCATTTGGTATTCCAAGGATCTCTTGGTATCCTCTAAACTTACATTTACATGTGCCAAGGATCTCTTGATATCCCGAGGATATCTTGGTATCCTCTAAACTTACATTTACATATGCCAGGGATCTCTTGGTATCCCGCACCCTCAGTTCAGAACATAACAAGTGCAGGGGGATCTCCCAGGATGCCGTCTCGTATTCCCATTTTAAAAACACACAATAACACCCCAAACATTAGGATAAATGCTACACTCTGAACAAGTAATAGAAAATTCTAGCCTAGCATGCTGCACGGAGTACAAACAAGACAGTTTAAGCACTTAGACAAGTAAGTCAAATAAACATGCTTCTCTAAACTAGCATAGGATAAACTTGCAATTTAATATAAACAGATAAGCAAGAAAACTCAATTTAAATACTTCAAGTAAAAATAGATTTCCAACAATTAGCTCAAGTACGCGCTCCTCACCTCACGTACGAGGCATTCAAATATCAAATATCATGTCCTAAGGGGAAGAGGTCCCCACACAAGACTAGACAAGCCACTTACCTCGAACCGACCCAAAATTAACTAGGAACCATACCTTTGCCATGAATTTTCCGACTCCAAATGGATCAAATCTATTCAATTCAATTACATATCATAAATAACACCTCAAGCAACTGATTCTACTATTTAGTTCAAAGATAAGACGCGAATTTAGGTAAAAATAACCAAAAATGCCCTTCAGGCCAACGTCTCGGAATCGAATAAATTTTACATTTTCAGAACCCTCATACTCTCACGAGTCTAAACATACAAAAATATCTCATATCAGATATCAAAAACCCGCTCAAAACTCAGAATTTTGGCCTAAGAAGTTTCTCCCATTTTCCCCAATTTTTGTTCCTCAATTCGAATTTAAATGATGGATTTAACTACATAATGATGGAATACAACTATAAAGGATTAAAGAAATGTTACCGAATGATTTTCTCTTCAAAACCCTCTCAAAATCGCCCTCTCCCGAGCTCCAATTTGATTTTTTCAACTTTTGAAACAAAACCCTCGAATTCACTATTTCTGACCAGTGGTTTCCGCTTCTGCAGTTCAGCAACCACTTCTATGGTCTCGCTTATGCAAAACATAAGTCGCTTCTGCGACTTTCACTAAAGATCCAAGATTTCCGCTTCTGCGGTCCTTTTCTTGCAAAAGCGAATCCGCTTATGCGGAATTCCCATCGCTTCTGTGGAACCTCACGGATATGCCCAAACTCACTTCTGCGATGCCAAGGCCGCTTCTGCGGCTCCCAAGCCACAGAAGTGAAAAAATACCAGAAGCAGAAAAACTGATATCTCTCAACTTCCAAAATTCCGCCGTCGACCATCCGAAATCAATTCGAGGCCCCCGGGACCTCAACCTAAAGCACCAATAACAACTAATATCCTATTCAAACTTGTACCAATCCTCAAAACACCTTACACAACACCGGAAACCCGAATTAATCAATGATTTAAGCATAAGAACTTCAAATTCCATCAAAACACATTTTCGATCAAAAACCTATCCAAAACACGTCCAAATGACCTGAAATATTGCACACACATCCCAAATGACATGATGGAGATACTGCAACTTTTGGGATTCCAATCCGACCCTCGGATCAAAAACTCACTATCGGACCGGAAACTTAAAAAATGCAAACTTCGGCATTTCAAGCCTATATGAGCTACAGACTTCCAAAATACGTTCCGAACACACTCCCAACCCCAAAATCACCTAACGGAGCTAACAGAACCATCTGATTTCCATTCCGAGGTCGTCTTTACAATGTTCCGACTACAGACCATTTTCCAACACTTAAGCTCTCATTTAGGGACTAAGTGTCCCAAAACCCTCCGAAAACCAACACCGAACGTCCCGGCAAAGTAAAATAGCAGAAGTGAACTTAGGGGAAGCAGTTAATAGGGAATCAAGGCGTAAATTCTTAAGACGACCGGTCGGGTCGTCACAGATCCATACTATAAAGGTTCGAAATTTGTTTTTGAAATTTCAGAAATACCAGATCAACAACTAGAAGGTAATTCAATAATGGAAATTGATAATCAACAATTATTGCACAGAACCACATATGTTTAGGAAGAGCAACTGATGCTGATATCTCAAATAGCAGAAAAGCATGAGATGTCAATTTATGACATGAGAATGGAAAATGAAATTGTAAATCCTGTGGAAGATCAACATATCAAATCACTAGTCACTATTGAAGGAAGAAAAAGGAAAGGAAAAGGAAAGGCAAGGGAATCCCCATCAATAATACTAAAGGAAAATGCATCATTGGATGATGTAAAACTCGGTTCTGTTTTTCAAGACAAAAATGCTATGATCAGATGTTTTTGCATAGCAGCTATTAAGGAGCACTTTGAGTTCTATGTTGAAAGGTCAAGTAATACAAGATACTCTTTGGTATGTACTGATGAAAAGCATGGTTGGACTGTTCGAGGTTCAAGAATTAAGGAAACAATACTATTTAAAGTAGTTAAATTTCAGAGATCACATGAGTGCTCGGTTGACATTAGAAAGTCAAATCAAAGACAAGCAACTTCAAATGTGATAAGAGATTACATGATTGACAACTTAAGGGACATAACTAATGAAGTAAAGCCTAGGTTTGTCATTTTAGAAATGAAAAGCTCATATGGAGTAGATGTTGCTTATGGAAAAGAATGGCATGCTATTCAAAAGGGGTTATCGTTATTAAGAGGAACAACTGGACAGAATTATGAGCAACTGGCATCATATTTGTATATGATCGAACAAAAAAATCCAGGATCATATACAAATATTCAGAGAGATTCAGATAAGAGGTAAGTTTCTTATGTTTCATTACAATATAGTGGTCTTCATATATATGATGTGATATTTTATATGGGAAATATGTCTTTTGATTGTCGTTTATGCTTTTTTTTTTATTGAATTGAGAAACAAAATTTGTCGAGTATATTATACTGAAATCTCGTGTGAATCTTGGTCCTATAGTATGTTATATTGGATGAATATCATAACATCGTAGAGTTTTGTTTTACTCCAGTATATTTTACGGGACTAGGCCATGTGTAAGCTTTATCTCTAGTATATTATACTGAATAAATTCTATTTAAACTAGATGTCACGACCCAAAATGCACTAAGGGTTGTGATGGCGCCGGACACTACTGTCAGGCAAGCCAGCCAAATTACTTGATCAAATTCTTGTTTTAATACTTTTGAAATCTAGGATTTTCTTTCAAATTTAGCAATTTAAAGGATAATTGTCTCAAATAAAATTTAAATGATAAGCAGTTAATACCAAATACTTCAAAACCATCTCAGAACCCGGTGTCACAAGGGCATGAGCAATTTCTAAGAAAAATCAGATAAAGTACAACAACTGTCCGGAACACAATATTGAATAGGAAATAAATACAAATAATTGAAAGAGACTCTGCTGACTGCGGGTCACCTCGAGAAGTGCAGCTCACCTAAGTCTCCGTATCCACCATGCTACTACGCCTAGTAGGTCACTAGAGTTATATATACCCGTGCAACAAAAATGCACAGAAGTGTAGTATGAGTACAAAAACAACGTGTACTCAATGAGTATCCCGTCTAATCTCAAAGAAGTAGAGACGAGATGGTCAACTTCGATAATTACTAGTGGTCCAATAATAATATGGTGAAGGTTTGAGGAAGACATGGATTTATCTATAAATTATAACTCATAGAGCAAGGAGAACAGGTAACACCTTCTCAAATAACAAGGAAATTCCAAGATTTATTTTCAATATCATTATCAATTTATATCAGGCCATGAAAAGGCAATATCAATATTTAATATTTCAGGCAAGCAATGTAAGCATGCACATATCATGCCGAGGTCGACGACCCGTTCCAACAGAAATGTAAACTGTGCAGTTGCCGAGGGTCGACGACGCGCGTATAAATGCATCTATTTAATCTGCCGAGGCGTTCGGCCCGATCCATAAATAAACACACAGACAGTCAGTCAAGAAGTCCACACGGAGTAATCATCCAATAAAAACAAATCCTCTTTAACCATTTAAGAAAAATGAAGTTTTATCTGTTTAGAAATTCGTTTACTAATTCGATGTGATTTAAGCAATTCAAGCTACCAATAGGTTCGTAAATAATCCAAGTATAGCATGCTTTTGGTTTCTAACTACCCGGACAATAGCATAATAGTAGCTACGCATGGACTCTTGTCACCTCCTGCGTATGTATCCCCCACAAATAGGAGCACATAATCAATTATTTCACCTATGGGGACAATTCCCTCTTATAAGGTTAGAAAGGAGACTCACCTCGCTTCGAAGGTCCATAACCGGCATTCCACGCCCTTCCGAAGACTCGAATTGATGCACAATGCTCCAAAACTAGCCAATAATGATGTAAATCCATTAATATATGCTAAGGTACTAATTATAATCCAATTTATAACAATTCCTAACCCCGATCAAAAAGTTGACAAAAACGCCCTCAGGCCCACGTGCCCGGAATTCGAAATTTCTCCAAGATAAAGTTTACCATAACCTCATGAACTCAAATATATAATTTTCTCTGAATTTCATATCCGAAATAATGGTCAAAATTCAAGAATATCAAATTTCTAGGTCTTCCTCAAAACCCCACATTTTTCTACAAATTCCTTGTGTAAACACATATATAAACTTGTATATACTCAAAAACTAGTAGAAATCTCTTACCTCATGCTTGGTGATGAAAATGGCACTCCAAAGTTGCTTCGTTCCGTGCTTCCGAGTCCTTGAAAACCTCACTTTTATTTGCCTCAATTTACGTGCGCAGTCCGACCGTGTAATCACTTGAAGATTGTTATGATAATTTTCAGTTAAAAGTGACGAGAAATTGAAATTTCAACGTTTGGTTAATGGTCATGTTAGTCAGTCATTTGGGCTCGTTGCTAAATTGCCATAAAGCTATAGCACTTTGTGGATCTAATTGCCTATCCACAGTCCTGGGCCAATCATTGAGGCCCAAGAAGATCATTGGAAGTTGGAAATATTTTAAGATCATTAGGAGTAATATCGTAACTAATTTGGGCCTTTGGGTTAGGTAGCGGGTCCAAACTAAAAGGCTTGCCCTTTTGTTTGAATCCGGACTTGGACTTGAAGCCCAAGTTTTATAATATTAAGCAACTAGGATTCTTTAGAGACAAATTTAAATAGAAAATTGTAGTTTGCTCTAGGATGGCCTTTAAATGAAAATGAGACGAGCCTCGCCAAACAAAACATATAAATTGCGGTGCCCTCATTAAATGCTCATATTAAAACACTTAGAATTCGGGACGTGCCGTTTAGTGAATTTCACGGCCTCCCGCAAAGATAATAACACACTAGCCACTTTAGGCACGCTTGTAATAATTTCACCTTCTTAAATATGGGTGTGCATTTCATGCGACCCAAATCCAAATCCCAAAATGTTGAATAAGAATTTGTCGAGGATCCGGGTGCATTTCATGTGATATGATCCGAAAACACGTTCTTAAACGATGTTCACTTTCTTTAAAAATTTAATAAAAGTGGTAAATAATTCTAAAATTGCACTATAGGTTTTAACATGTACAAAATATCAGATTTTATCCAAATATAGCAGTTGAGCGACCGTGCTATAACCACGGAACTCGGGAGTGCCTAACCCCTTCTCCCGGGTTAACAGAATTCCTTACCCGGATTTCTGGATTCGCGACTGTCATACAGAGTCAAACCCTTTCCTCGATTCGGGATTCAAACCGGTGACTTGGGACACCATAAATCTCCCAAGTGGCGACTCTGAATCTCTTAATAAACGAATCCCATTTCGATTGTCCTTTAATTGGAAAAAATCCTTTATTATACCCTTCACGTTCAGACTTGGGTGTGTGCCCGAATCGGGTCTTGGATGACCCGGGAGCATTTTGGCGCTATTGTGGAAGTTAGCATTTTGGGAAGAAATTTCATAAGTTTGGCTTGAAGTGCATTTTAGTGTTATCGATGTCCGTTTGGGATTCTGAATTTGTAAATAGCTCCGTATGGTGATTCTGGAGTTGGGAGCGCGATCAGAAGTGAATTCGCAGGTCCGTAGGTCATTTTGGAGTTATTTGGCTAAAGATAGAAAGTTGAAGGTTTTTGAGAATTTTGACCGGAAGTGGACTTTTTGATATCGGGGTCGGAATCCGATTCAGGAAGTTGGAGTAGGTCTGTAGTGTCAAATATGACTTGTGTGTAAAATTTGGGTTTGATCGGACGTGATTTGATAGGTTTCAGCATCGAAAATATAAGTTGAAGTTGTAAGATTCATAAAGCTTTAATTGGAGGTTCATTCATGGTTTTAGTGTTGTTTAATATGATTTGAGGCCTTGAGCAAGTCCGTAATGTGTTTTAGGATGGGTTGGTAGGTTTGGTTGAGGTCCCGGGGGCCTCGAGCATGTTTCGGAAGCTCAACGGATCGATTTTCGCCTTGTAAGGATTGCTGGTTTTTCTGGTATAAGTGCAGCAGGTTTTTACTCTTGCGATCGCAAGAGAGGGTCTGCGATCGCATAGAGCAAGCGTTGAGGGAGCTAGAATTTAGCCTATGCAATCGCAGGAGGTGCAATGCGATCGCAGAGAAGGAAGGCTGGAGCTTATGTGTCGCAGGGTTGGTGTCATCATCGCACAGAAGGAATTAGGGAGGCAGCAGAGTTGGGCTATGCGATCGCAGGGCTATGTTTGCGATCGCATAGAAGGGCCACCTAGGCAGTGTTCTTTTAAAAATCGGGTTTTGGCTCATTTTCACTTCATATCTTCCATGGGAGTCGAGTTTGCTCAAAGTGGTCAAAGGACAGATATTGGCGCTGGACCTATTATCAATCAGTACTCGGGTGACCACTGAGCACATTAGCTCAATCAATTCTGAAGATATTTCTTTTTATTCAAGCAAATAAGCCTTAGAGCCTAATTCCAACATCCAGAATTATATGGCCGACCTGTTTCCAACATACGTTCACCGTATCAATCACTACATGTAGACCAAAAGTACGACTGCATACCTTAGCTGAATTCACAACTTGCACCACCTGTACTCATAGGACCACAATAACATTCTCTGATCAATTTAATCAAAATTCCTCGAATCTGATGCTTCCATTGCACCTTGTGACCTACATAGGTCTTGACCTAATTCTTACAATACTGCCATGACAAAGAGATGTGTAGAATTCATAACCGACTGCCAAATCAACAAACCATTAGGCCTATACCCCTAACAAGAACAATCACATCATTCTGAATCAAATAATGATCTTATTTCCATAATATACTTCATATAGTCAGAATTGCACTGATCCTAGATCAAAGGATCTCGTCTTATCCAGTATGAGCTGCTCAGGCAATAAGACACCCCAGACATGATCAAAAGTCTCATATGATTCCACAATGTGCCAATAGGCCACCAATTCGAATGCGATACAAAAGGAAGACGAACTCTGGAAGGAATTACCTACCTCACGCACTAATACGGACTTTCCTTAGAAAATAGGAAGCAAGGCATACAAAAATAACATATAGAAAACTATACTCAACATCACACTGTTGCGGTGCGTAACCCGATCCAATTAACATACCCATGGCGGCGTGCCACCTGATCCACACAGATATCATATAAGGTGATGCACATAGAGCTAAATTTTCTTATTACAATAAAATACTGAATTTTGGTCACAAGCACGCTAAGTGCATAATACCATCCCTGAGGAAACATATAAGCTACGAAACTCAGGCACACTGAGGTGCAATACACAATCTGAATCTCAAGAGCCAATCTGCTCATATAACATCATTTTTACGCGGATCCTCAACACATAAGCAATTTCTCAAGCCGTCCCACAACTCACATGGCACAATGTATCGCTGCATGAAATGTCTGTCACTGAAATAGCACCCTGACTACTCCTCCATAAGGAGTGCATTACTAAAATGAACATGTCTGGCCTGATATAAAGCCCATATTCACATTTAAATCCATTTACTGACCTCACACCAATTCTTATCACACCGAACTAGGATAATTACCTTTCAAAGCCCATAATAACTCCTCCTATGCTCATAACACATCAGAACATCCATCATAGTCAGAGAAATTATCCGCAGTCAACCACTTAATAGACTTAGTGCCCTCCAGGCGTATATTCTCAATTCAACGATATTAACATAACCTTCATACTTGGTTTAGGTCTTTAATCAATCAGGTAGCCACCTGCCACACATATACAATCTTCCTGTGAGACACACTCCCACAAACTATCACAACAAATAACTGGGTCGTGCCTCCAAACCACCGACCGTACTAACACTAAAAAGCGACCCAGAATCATTAACCAGAATGCAAGCCTTATTTATAAAACACCGATCTCAAGTGACACTGACGATAATACCGACTTACTTTAAGCATCGAAACTCCTTTCCTGCTCATCCGAGCTCGTGACATCCTTGTTCACACCAAACTGTTACCTAGATCTCCACTTCAAATTCCATACCACTCACTACACCCAACAAGCCAATAGATGATAGAACTCATTTTTCATCATAGCTTCGGAACCTCTGTTAGGTCAACACTTCATCATATAGAACTTTCTACTTAACTCACTTTAGGAGAACAATAGCAAAACACAGGTGAATTCTCACAGCCGTGGAAATATGCAAATCTCTAAGTAGTGGTCTATTCCACCATAACCCTTCTGGGATCCGCCCACATATAACAAGCCAGAATGGTAGAATACTTTTGAATAACATTAATTATGGCAGCCGACCGGCCTCACACGTATCGTCACAAATCACTTGCATAACTTGATCACGCTGAAAGAACTGATCTCTGACACTAATCTACCAATTCAACTATGGCTAATCAATCTACTTCCTTCCAATTTATCCTTGATTGCCTTAGAAATAATACTAACTCCATTCAACACCTAACATACTCCATCTGCACTCGTCCCGAGTGAGCTTGAATCTTGAGACCATGCTGTACCAAATCCCATGAACCCTTTTAATACCTCCCAAACGCTACATTGCAAGCCAAAACATCATAGAACATTCGGTGCCTCTTCTCATAAGTTGCTACAATGCTTGATTCTTCATTGTACCTATAAGCTCGAAATCATTAGGCATCACACCTCATCTTGTGAGTTTACTAGGACCATTGTTGAGAGCCACCTGCTCTGATTTGGCCCCGAATATAATCAACTCCATGAGTCTTCTATCACCTGAATACCCTTTTGGCGAAGAGCCCGCCAAATCACTTCCCTTGGAACCAACATCTATACGAAGCAAAATCCTGAATCTTTCCCCAGGTCTAAACATGGGCCAATAAGGATAACGGTAGTCTACATTTAATAATTCCTTTGCTCAAATTACCACTTATGGCCTTTTCCCATAACTGAAATAGCCCATCGATATGCTAATAACCAGAAACCTCGCAAGTATCTAACCATGCAACCCAATCATAAGCGGTGGGACTCTCCCACTTAGCATGAAGCCATTATTTCAGAAATCTGGAATTCACCCGTCCTCTTTATCTCTTATTGACATAACCATGCGCAATCAACCGCCAAAATTCTCGAAATTTTTCTGTAAAACCCCTTTTTATATTCTGAATCGTCAAACACATTCTCACGATGAATCCCTTTGCTATATAACCAATCGAATTCTTTGCAGAAGCCTCGCCAACCACGTGACCGCTAACCTGCTCATAGGAATAACCAACCTATAGAAATCACTCCCCGACATCTTCCGATGCTACTGCACGGGGTACAATCACTACACCATCAATAACCCATCCTGAGTCTGAGCTCTCTCCCTAGATGCAAGAGTCCATTCACCCCTCGTGGACATCAATTAAACGTGCGGTAACATTCTTCGAATTCAAAGTTATGTTGTATCCTTCTTTATTCAAGCAGCTCCTTCCCGTTATACCGAATCTCATGCTGCATAATAGCCCATACTTCTAATTAAATCCGTGGACCCCAATCACGAATCACTAATATTCTCAAATCGCTCCAAACTCTCCTTAAGGCACGTGGTCATCCCACCGCAAAGCCCATATGCAACTCCGCCACTCTCCCACTTTGGCAGAACTCATCCTCTTAATCGACTACTTGACCCTTGGCCCCTTATACCCGACCTCCTAAAAATTTTTGCAACCGCTTGACACTTCTCACATGTCTTTCTCATCCTTTGCTGCTCAGTTGTTTCCTTAATATGATCTATCTTCATAGCATTTGTACCCATCATCGCTACTAATTTCACATCTTGCAAAAGATCATCTTTCTCATACCGTAGATATTAGAAACACCGATTAAATCCTGGACTACCGTACCCTGCGATATCTGACAGTCGCATTTTCAATACTATTTAACAATAGCTTGCCCCAAAGGCGAATTGTAGAAGGTCATAACACCGGCAAATTTAGTACCTTCATCAAGGACAATGACACCTCACCATAGAAGAAAACTCCATCACGCTCACAAATACCAAGTCATGTTACCCCATCAACCCAAACTTGAACACTCTCAGCCCGATTGTCTTTTCCCTGCCGGGAATAAAATACTGAATCTCTAAATCGTGCACTGAGTAAACTTCCCATCAAGTCATTCACTGCCCGACACATAGGCAATTGTCCTACCATCATATCAATACTGCAGAACAATAATTCATAAGCATCATGGCAACTTGTGCCTAGCCTCCGAGCCCTCAGAAGTATCGCTATTGGGCTGAAATAACACAATGTTCTTCCATAAAGCGACGATAATAATCCAATTAGCTATACCAGGAGAAACATCCCTTATCACATCTATAGTACCGTTACGGTTCTTCAATTCTCGATTTATAACAAGCGGTTCGCGTCGCGTAAGGTTGGGTAGGAATGAATTAAAGGCATAAGCCTCCAAGGGTCAAATCGCACGATATGGAATCAAGAAGGGAAGTACTCATAACAGTCCTGCAGCCTCCTGAGGATAAGTACAGACGTCTCCGTACCGATCCGCGAGACTCTACTAGACTTCTCATACTCGTGAGACCCTAGGAACCTAGTGCTCTGATACCATGTTGTCACGACCCAAAATCCACTAAGGATTGTGATGGCGCCGGACACTGCTGTCAGGCAAGCCAACCAAATTACTTGATAAAATTGTCATTTTAATACTTATGAAATCTTGGATTTTCCTTCAAATTTAGTAATTTAAAAGACAATTGTCTCAAATAAAATTTAAATGATAAGCAGTTAATACCAAACACTTCAAAACCATCCCAGAACCCGGTGTCACAAGTGCATGAGCAATTTCAAAGAAAAATCAAATAAAGTACAACAACTGTCCGGAACACAATATTGAACAGGAAATAAATACCAATAATTGAAAGAGACTCTTCTAACTGCGGGTCTCCTCGAGAAGTGCAGCTCACCTAAGTCTCCGTATCCATCATACTGCTATGCCCAGTAGGTCACTAGAGTTACATATACCCGTGCAACAAAAATGCACAGAAGTGTAGTATGAGTACGAAAACAACGTGTACTCAATGAGTATCCCATCTAATCTCAAAGAAGTAGAGACAAGATGGTCAACTTCGATAACTACTAGTGGTCCAATAATAATATAGCGAAGGTGTGAGGAAGACATGGATTTACCTAGAAATTATAACTCATATAGCAAGGAAAACAGGTAACACCTTCTCAAATAACAAGGAAATTCCAAGATTTACTTTTCAATATCTTTATCAATTTATATCAGGCCATTAAAAGGCAATATCAACATTTAATATTTCAGGCAAGCAATGTAAGCATGCACATATCATGTCGAGGTCGACGGCCTGTTCCAACAGAAATATAAACTGTGCACTTGCCAAGGGTAGACGACGTGCCTATAAATGCATCTATTTAATCTGCCGAGGCGTTCGACCCGATCCATAAATAAACACACAGACAGTCAGTCAAGAAATCCACACGGAGTAATCATCCAATGAAAACAAATCCTCTTTAACCATTTAAGAATAATGAAGTTTTATCTGTTTAGAAATTCGTTTACTAATTCGATGTGATTTAAGTAATTCAAGCTATCAATAGGTTCGTAAATAATCCAAGTATAGCATGCTTTTGGTTCCTAACTACCCGGACAATAGAATAATAGTAGCTACGCACAGACTCTCGTCACCTCGTGCGTACGTAGCCCCCGCAAGTAGGAGCACATAATCAATTATTTTACCTATGGGGACAATTCCCTCTTACAAGGTTAGAAAGAAGACTCACCTTGCTCCGAAGGTCCATAATCGGCATTCCTCGCCCTTCCGAAGACTCGAATCGATGCACATTGCTCCAAAATTAGCCAATAATTATGTAAATCCATTAATATATGCTAAGGTACTCATTATAATCCAATTTATAACAATTCCTAACCCCGATCGAAAAGTTGACAAAAACGCCCTAGGGCCCACATGCCCGGAATCCACAATTTCTCGAAGATAAAGTTTACCCATAACCTCACAAACTCAAATATATAATTTTCTCTCAGTTTCATATCCGAGATCATGGTCAAAATTCAAGAATATCAAATTTCTAGGTCTTCCTCAAAACACTACATTTTTCTACAAATTCCTTGTCTAAACCCATATATAAACCTTATATATACTCAAAAACTAATAGAAATCTCTTACCTCATGCTTGGTGATGAAAATGGCACTCCAAAGTTTCTCCAAAATCAGATCCCATGGAATATATAAAGTGAAAATGAGTCAAAACATGATTTTTAAAAGAACACTGCCCAGGCGACCCTTTTATGCGATTGCAAACATAGCCCTGCGATCTCATAGGCCAACTCTGATGCTCCCTAATTCCTTCTGTGCGATCGCGACACCAACCCTGCGATCGCATAAGCTCCATCCTTCCTCCTCTGTGATCGCATTGCACATCCTGCAATCGCATAGGCTAAATTCTAGCTCCCTCAACGCTTGCTCTATGCGATCGCAGACCCTCTCTTGCGATCGTATAGAGTAAAAACTTGCTGCACTTATACCAGAAAAACCAGCAATCCTCACAAGGCGAAAATCGATCCGTTGAGCTTCCGAAACACGCCTGAGGCCCCGGGGACCTCAACCAAACCTACCAACCCGTCCTAGAATACATTACGGACTTGCTCGAGGCCTCAAATCATTTTAAACAATGCTAAAACCATGAATCAACCTCCAATTCAAGCTTTCTGATTCTTAAAACTTCAACTTCTATTTTCGATGATGAAACCTATCAAATCAAGTCCGATTGACCCCAAATTTTGCACACAAATGACACTACGGACCTACTCCAACTTTCGGAATAGGATTTCGACCCTGATATCAAAAAGTCCACTTCCGGTCAAACTTCTCAAAAACCTTCAAATTTTTATCTTTAGCCAAATGACTCCAAAATGACCTACGGACCTCCAAATTCACTTCCGATCACGCTACCAACTCTAGAATACCCATACGGAGCTATTCACAGACTCGGAATCCCAAACGGACATCGATAACACTGAAATACACTTCAAGCCAAACTTACGAAATTTCTTCCCAAAATGCTAACTTCCACAATAGGCGCCAAAACGCTCCCGGGTCATCCAAGACCCGATCCAGACATACGCCTAAGTCTGAAATCATCATACAAACCTGTTGGAACCTTCATTCCCAATTCCGAGGTTGCTTACTCAAAAATTCAATCCTAGTTAATTCTTTCAACTTTAAGCTTCCGAAATGAGAATCCTGTTCCCAAATCAACTCCGAACTTCCCGAAATTCAATTCTGACCACGCGTATAATTCATAATACCTGAAATGAAGCTGTTCATGGCCTCAGACTGCTGAATGGCATGCTAGAGCTCAAAAAAACCCTTCGGGTCGTTACACTAGAACTTTCTTTTATTTGTCCTTACTTTTTCGAGTGATTATTTGTCTTGCTCATGTATTATGCTCTGTAATCCAGTGTATAATACTTGAGTTTTATTTTATTTCAGTATATTTTAATGCAAGTGTGTCGTGTTTAAGCTTGTTTTTCAGTATGTCTTTAATCTAGTATCTGATTTGAGTTACGTTTCATTATAATATACTGGCCTTCGTTTATAAATATGATGTAATATTTTATATGGGAAATATGTCTTTTGAGTGTGGTTTTTGCTAATTTTTTTTTGTTTATTGAATTTAGAAATGAATTTAGTCCAGTATGTTATACTGGAAGTCTCTCTTGTGTACGTTTATCTTCCAATAAGTTATACTGGATGAATTTTTATCATATAGTTTAGTCTTGTTTCATCCTAGTATATTTTACGGGATGTGTGCTATGTGTAAGCTTTGTCTCCAGTATACTATACTGAATGAGTTCGGTTTAAACTAGAACTTTATTTTATTTGATCTTACTTTTTTCGAGTGATTATTTGTCTTGTTTTTGTATTATTGTCTTTAACCCAATATATAATACTTGAGTTTTGTTTGATTTCTGTATATTTTAATGCAAGTGTTTCATCTTTAAACATGTTGTCCAGTTTGTTATTTGTATTCAGCTTGTCATATGGTATAACTAAATTTTATTTACTTTTCCAGGTTTGTTTATATGTTTTTTATATATGGTGCATCAATTTCTGGGTGGAGGTATTGTAGACCACTTATTGCTGTGGATGGAACACTTATAAAAAATAAATATAGAAGTGTTCTATTAGTGCTG
The DNA here is from genome assembly GCA_026770625.1 of Nicotiana glauca. Lineage (NCBI taxonomy): Eukaryota > Viridiplantae > Streptophyta > Magnoliopsida > Solanales > Solanaceae > Nicotiana > Nicotiana glauca. The sequence goes on along the minus strand of MU737788.1, from coordinate 11,551 downwards.
TTACAAAAGATGCAAATAACTAGATTTTCCCTATAGAATTTGGGGAAGCGGATTCAGAGAATAACGAATCATATGAATGGTATTTCAGAGAATTAAGAAAAGCAATTGGGATTTGTAAAGATTTAATATTTTTGTCAGATCGACACAAGGCCATTGCAAATGGAATCGCAAAAGTTTTCCCTGAGTGCTACCATGTTATTTGCATATATCATTTGGAAAAGAATCTAAAGCAAAGAAGAGTGAGAAACAATGTACTAAACCTCTTTCAAAGTGCTGCAAGAGTGTACCTTCAATCAGAATTTGATGACTTCATTTCCTAAATAGCTGTCGTTGATAAGAAAATATTCAATTATTTGATGGAGGAACCACTAGGAAAATGGGCTCGTTCACATTGTCCAAGATGACGATATGATATGTTAACAACAAATATTGTTGAGTCTATGAATAATGTTTTGAGACGTGCAAGAGAATTGCCACTTTTAACAATGATGGATTTCATACAAGAAAAAATGCAAAGCTGGTTTTATGGAAGAAGGACAACTACAGAAGGAATATTCCGCGAGTTATCAAATTGGGCAGAAGCAACATTGGAAGATAAAATTAAACCAGCTTTTACATTTAGAGTATTGCCCATTGATCGACTCAAATTCAATGTCAAAGAAGGGGGTATGGAATTTATTGTTGATCTAGACAAAAGAACATGTGATTGTTCTGAATTTCATCTAGATGAGATATCGTGTGAACATGCAATTGCTGCAATTGATAGTATATATAAGAAGAAATCAACCTTTTGCTCAGCCTATTATTCAAGGCACTTTTGGTTGAAAACATATGAAGGGCAAGTAAATTCTGTAGGTGATTCAACAACATGGGTTATACCAGACAATATTAAATCGGTAATCACTAAGCCTCCAGATGCAAAAGTAATGATAGGAAGAAGACAGAAGAATCGAAATGTTTCTGGTACAAAAATCAAGAAGGAAACAAGATGTGGTCGTTGCAAAAAATATGGGCATAACAGAACAAATTGGACAAATTCTGTTGTAGCCCATCCTTATGCAAGAAAATACAGGAAAATTAATAATTGATTATATACAATATGGTTGCATTGGCTCATGTGAGTATATACAATATGGTTGCATTCTGAATAATTAGTTTGGTATCCTTGTTTTTAAAAATATTATTATTGTTTATTTTTTTTGTTTCTTGATTTTCTAATAGGAGAATAGTATGCAGGAAACAAACTTTTAATTTATTTATTTCGAGCAAATTATACTAGATACGAGTTTTCCACTGTCTTACCCATCTCCATTATAATATACTGGTCTATATAGCTTAATTACTAGCTTTTCCAGCATAATTTACAGGAAGCAACTAAAATTAGAACTCCAATGATCATAGGCTAAAAACTCGTGTTTTAGTCGTTGTAACAACACTTTAATTACTGCATTTTACAAATGTTTGAGCTTAAATGATTATGAATTATACTAAATTCATGATTTATGCCTTGCAGGAAGAGTTTCCAACTTAAGAATTTATTCGGAATGAAATTGAGTAATTTGAGGCTTTGAAGTCTGAGTAAAAGCTAAATAAATCAAGTTGGAATCAAGTTGAGTAAAATGCCCATAACTTTTTGCTCGGAACTCCGTTTGGGCTCCATAATATATTGATGGAAAGCTATTTCAAAGGGCTACAACTTTCATTTTTTGCATTTTACCGAATTCCCATTAGCGCGGGCATTAGCGCGCCCGCGCTAGTTTAGCGCGGGTTGAGGCAGAATATAACCTCATTAGCGCGGGCACTAGCGCGGGCACTAGCGCGGCCGCGCTAATCCAGTCCGGGAAATCAATTATTGAAGGGTAAAATTATCAATATAAAAGGTATCCACTCAATAACATGAAAAAGCTCCATTATTGAGGGGGGAGATCAGATTTTAGAGAGAAGAAAGAGGAGGAGCATCATCTTGGAGCTAGGAGAAGGGAAGAAGAACATCATCTTGGAGCAAGGATTCAAAGAGTTCTTCTAAACTTTCTTCTAGTTCTTTGTTTATATTGTGTTTAAGACTTTTATTGTTGATTTTTGTATGAATACGAGTAGCTAAAAACTCTAGTATTCTAGGGTCATGGGTGTTAGATGATCTTGTTATTTGAAGCTTAGATTGTAGATCTTGAATTTATCGTTGTGGGTTGTTTATTTGATTTTGGTCTTAATTATTTTACTGCGTAGCTAACAGTGAAATATTATTTACGAACCTTGAGTTAAACTTGACAAAGGAAATTCTTGGTTGCATATAAAATCAAATAGAACAAGATCTGAATCCCGGGCATCGGGTGAAGGATTTGCGATTAAGATAGACATATACTTAATTGCCTTGTTTGGTTGAAGAATAAGAGTTGTAAATGCATTCTTGTTAATATTAATACCATAGACATATAGGTATTGATTTAACTTGAATAGAGTCATAAGAACTCGAAAGATTCTTATGAATATTATTAACCTTATAATCAATAACCCGGATAATTCAATAAATCAATCTTAAGCTAAGATAGTAGCATGATCGCTAGCAAGTCCATGACCCTGGAATATCCTTATCCAAATTGTTATCAAAATATTGTGCAATTGTTGTAGTAATTTTGTGTTGAATTATTGTTTAATTATTAAGTAATTTGTAAATTGGTTTTATATATATTTGGTGATAATTTAGCTTGAATTGATAATTGTTTAAGTCTACATCAGTCGAGAAGTTAATCACAATTCCTCGTGGGAACGATACTTTACTTACTACTATATTACTTGTCGATCGCGTACACTTGCGTGAGTGTTTTGGTCGCAACAAGTTTTTGGCGCCGTTGCCGGGGAATTAGAAATTAACTATTCTTCTGGGTTAGACTTTTATTATTATCTTTACAAGTTTATTTTCTTTTCTTTTTGTAAATATATTATTTTTATAACTATTTGATTGTTCTCTTAGTATGTTTCTAGTTCTCTCAGGATGATATCTGGGGATGAAATATACGGAGGTAAGGTTATTGATGAAGATGCTTGGTTGACGGAAGTCTTTTATGGCCCGTCATTTTGGGTTTGTCATAACTTGGACTCTGGGAGGTATGAATTTGAATATGGGAGTAAGGGTTGGTATTGGGATATATATTCTCAATTAGGCCAATATGCGGAACGACGTTGTCTTCTGACAACGTTGGTGAATGATTGGTCTAAGGAAAGAGATGAAATTGACCATCAAAGTGATAATTTTGGCTTGGTTGTACATAACTTGGATTCAGATTTAAGTGCAAAGGTTGATGCGTGTAACGCCCAACAATTTAATGATGAGTTTTATGAAGCTGAAAAAAATCTTCTAGACCAAATAGAGGAGCTAAAACGAGAATACCAACCATTAGATCATATTTTTCTTGAGGATGTCCATGTTAAGAAGAGTGCTCTAGAGTCACGTGAGGGAGTAGATAACATTACATTAGGAGAATTAAGTGTGTGTATACATGAGGATGTAGATAGTAGTAAAATTCATGAGTTATGGTGCATTAGACCTCATTCCAATCATTTTTCCACATTGTGTTTAGATAGTAAGATAGTAATCGAGCCATCTGAGCCTATGGGGAAGTCAAAGATTGAAGATGGAAGTGCCTATATTCTTGAATTTGTTGTGCAAAAAAACAGAAATTACATTCCTCATCCAAAGGCCGAGAAGTGCCGAGTGAAAAATTTATTACTCGGCCTGGTTATCTTTGTAGCCCCACCAAAGGAGCATAGCGACATACTTGATGCCTTGTTAGGGGTACAATTCATAAGTTCAAGGTGGAAGCAAAAAAGTAGTTCACATTGTATATTGTGTATGTAGGATTTGTATATATGCCTATGTAGTATATTTTGTATAATAATTTTGAATTTTGTAAAATAGACTAATTTCGTTTTTATGTTTATTGTTTATATTTTTAGCTTAGTTTGTATTTTTTTTATTTTATGTACAAATGTATTAATTATCTCTAATGTTGGGTAGGCCGATAAGCATTATATCAATTTAATTGAAGAATAGGGTAGTCTGAATCCCTGTTATATATATGCTAAGTGTCAACATAACAATAACATAAGTGTGGGGTATTTACTCTACTTGCTCTTAAAATGATCTTTGTGCTTTTAGTTAATATATCATGTTGTGTAGGTATAATGTCTCGGCTCCCAAGTAAGATCAAACACTGACCCATCTGAGGTTGCATCTAGTAGCCGACGAGGATGAGGATGTGAAGATGAAGACGCTTAGGCCAATGGCCTCAGGGAGTATCTTTTCTGATCTATTTTGATTTCCTTTCGCATTAGAGACAACGCATATTTTTTTAGAGCATGGGGTGGTTTGCCCCTATTGTAATGTACTTATTTTTATATTTTTTGTATTTTAGTTGTTTGATTTTGTTTAGTTTGTTAAAGTCGCTTTTATTTTGTTTTGTTAGATTATAGTGTTAATAGATAGTAAGATGATTTTTTAGCTTGAATATCGAAAAAAAAAAAAAATTTTGAAAACAAATTTAAAAAAAAAATTCAGAAAATATTTTTCTTTTATTCCAGTTAATTTAATAATTTCCCCTTGGTTTTTCTTTGTGCAGCGGTTCTTTTCCAAGGGTGTATTTGAACCGGGTGTAGTATAATTTTTATTTCGCATGAATAAAAAGTTCCTAATTTACAGAGTGAGTCTCCTCAAGTACACATGCTCTAAAAGTGATATATGCCTTATTTGTGATGTTCAACCTCAGTTCTTGATTCTAAAATAAGTGCCTTAAATTGTGTAATTATGACTATGCTTAACTGCTTTGACTAGAGAGTCGAGAAAGATCCAAGCTTGAGTGAATTGTGTGCCAATGTGTGAGTAAGGATTGCTGAAATATTCTGTGTATAATAGTTGATGTCTAGAACTTGCCCCCAAGTGTTTTGCAAAGCGAAATAGTAGCATTATTCAGTTTAGGAGATGATATAGGCATTTCTTTGTTGAACCAGTTTGATAATTAATTCCACCTAATTGTATATATCCTAGTCAAACCTTTTGAGTCGTTAATCCTATTTCTTTGGCACCCACGTTATAAACCTCACCAATTTATGTAATATTTCAGCTGTTTGCATCTCTATCTCTCATGAGCACTTAATGTTGTTTTAATGTTGAAGAAGTTGAGAAGAGATTGGTTGGTTTATTTGAAAAAAAAAAAAAAAAAAAAAAAGAGTGAAGAATAATTCATATGTGTATATATATAGGGGATGAATTTTCAGTAGTCACATTCCCTAACCTAAGGTGCTTGAAGAGAATGTGATTTGTTGTTAGTATGTAAAAATCTCAAAAAGGTTGGAGATGGTTTAACATAGGAGTGATGCTGAAAATATGAAATATGTTGTATGTACGGAAGTGTTCAAAGAGGTGTAGTTACTACATTCTATATTTTTCATACCCTTTTTCCTAGCCTACATTACAACCCATTAAAGTCCTACTTGATCCTTGACTGAATAAGCTCAATTAGTAGAGTATTACACTAGGGGCAAGCATATGGTATGTCATCTGTTGCATATGAATTTCTATTCTGAGAGTGAGTTAATTCTTCCTATTTTGAGTTCCTAAATATTCTTGATTATTATTTTGAGAGGAACTAGTCTATATTATTTGTGGAAGGGCACATGATTTGTAAAGGCAAGGAGAATTTTTGACCTTTGTGTTAAAGCAAGTAAGCAAGTTATGAAAATGCGTGGCACTTGTGAGTCATGCTTGAGATTGAATTATTATGAATGGGTGCCTAAGTGTCGGCATGTGATGTTACAAGAAATTGTTTGATAAAAAAGTTGTCAATATGTGAAATGTATGTTAATTGCTCGAGGACGAGCAATGATTTAAGTGTGGGGTGTTGATCATAGGCTAAAAACTCGTGTTTTAGTCGTTGTAACAACACTTTAATTACTGCATTTTACAAATGTTTGAGCTTAAATGATTATGAATTATACTAAATTCATGATTTATGCCTTGCAGGAAGAGTTTCCAACTTAAGGATTTATTCGGAATGAAATTGAGTAATTTGAGGCTTTGAAGTCTGAGTAAAAGCTAAATAAATCAAGTTGGAATCAAGTTGAGTAAAATGCCCATAACTTTTTGCTCGGAACTCCGTTTGGGCTCCATAATATATTGATGGAAAGCTATTTCAAAGGGCTACAACTTTCATTTTTTGCATTTTACCGAATTCCCATTAGCGCGGGCATTAGCGCGCCCGCGCTAGTTTAGCGCGGGTTGAGGCAGAATATAACCTCATTAGCGCGGGCACTAGCGCGGCCGCGCTAATCCAGTCCGGGAAATCAATTATTGAAGGGTAAAATTGTCAATATGAAAGGTATCCACTCAATAACATGAAAAAGCTCCATTATTGAGGGGGGAGATCAGATTTTAGAGAGAAGAAAGAGGAGGAGCATCATCTTGGAGCTAGGAGAAGGGAAGAAGAACATCATCTTGGAGCAAGGATTCAAAGAGTTCTTCTAAACTTTCTTCTAGTTCTTTGTTTATATTGTGTTTAAGACTTTTATTGTTGATTTTTGTATGAATACGAGTAGCTAAAAACTCTAGTATTCTAGGGTCATGGGTGTTAGATGATCTTGTTATTTGAAGCTTAGATTGTAGATCTTGAATTTATCGTTGTGGGTTGTTTATTTGATTTTGGTCTTAATTATTTTACTGCGTAGCTAACAGTGAAATATTATTTACGAACCTTGAGTTAAACTTGACAAAGGAAATTCTTGGTTGCATATAAAATCAAATAGAACAAGATCTGAATCCCGGGCATCGGGTGAAGGATTTGCGATTAAGATAGACATATACTTAATTGCCTTGTTTGGTTGAAGAATAAGAGTTGTAAATGCATTCTTGTTAATATTAATACCATAGACATATAGGTATTGATTTAACTTGAATAGAGTCATAAGAACTCGAAAGATTCTTATGAATATTATTAACCTTATAATCAATAACCCGGATAATTCAATAAATCAATCTTAAGCTAAGATAGTAGCATGATCGCTAGCAAGTCCATGACCCTGGAATATCCTTATCCAAATTGTTATCAAAATATTGTGCAATTATTGTAGTAATTTTGTGTTGAATTATTGTTTAATTATTAAGTAATTTGTAAATTGGTTTTATATATATTTGGTGATAATTTAGCTTGAATTGATAATTGTTTAAGTCTACATCAGTCGAGAAGTTAATCACAATTCCTCGTGGGAACGATACTTTACTTACTACTATATTACTTGGCGATCGCGTACACTTGCGTGAGTGTTTTGGTCGCAACATCCAACAAAAGTTGCATTAGCAAACTTAGTGTAAAAAATCTGATTGTGCAGATCTAGTATAAATTACTGGACATTATAGTTTCTCATAACATACCTCCAACATAATATATAGGAAACAAAATTTTAAATTATTTAATTCCAGTAAGTTATTCTAGAAACCAATTTTGCACGATTATACAGTTCTCTCCATTATAATTGTAAGGCCCCGAAAAATTTTGCTAAGAAAACTGTGGTTCGTGATGCTATATAAGCTAATTATGATATTTTATGTGCTATTAACATAGTGTACATCAATTAGACTTGATAAATAAGTGTACAAGTATTGTGGTAAGTAACTTGGGGTCCATGTAAGGGCCTAAGTCCAAGTCAAATTGGAAAATTTCATAATACGCTAAGATTTCAAATGGATTCGCACAAGGCTACACTTTGAACGAGCATATATAAATATTTATGAGGTTTTATGTGATGAGGAACCTATCATATGAAAGGTCTTTGAGTCTAGTTTCCAACTCTTCAAACCGTTCGTCATTTGGACATTCCTAAACAAAGTTATAATTAAATTACCAAAGATTGGAAAAAATGCGATCCTGTGTCAGATTTGCGATCTCAATGTCCATTATGCGGTCCGCATTTTTGATCTGCGTTCGCAAATCAGGTCGCAAATTGGACCAGTGTAGCCCAGTTTTGGATGCCGATTTTGCGGTGCATTATGCGGCCAGCATTAGCATTCTGCCGTCCATTCTGCTATAGCAGACCTGACATCGGAGGGTTAACTTCCCTATTTTTATAACCTGACCCTATTTCAATATATAGGCTTTGGGGTTTATTTTGGGGTCATTTCTTACTGATTTTAGAGAGAGGTGAGAGCATTTTAGAGAGAGAAGGAGGAGCCCAACATTTAAATCATCCAAATCTTGCACCAATCTTCAAGAATCAAAGAACCCAATCACAAGTTCTTCATCTAAGAGGTAAGATTCTATACCCTAGGATTTTTATTTCGAGTTTGGGGTATAAGGTGGGGTATTGAGGTATGATTATTGGGTGTAATTCTATTATGTATACATGCATGTAAAACTTAGGTTTATGGGAAGATAGTTTAAGATAAATAAGTAAAGATTGGGTTAGGGAAATGAAGAAAATCTTGAAAAGGGGATTTAAAATCAAGAGGCTCAACTAGTATTTGATAAAATGCTCAAATGAGCTAGAATTATGAATATCTCCTAATTTGTGTTTAATTTTGTTATGTCTCAAAATAGATTGAAGTTGCTAGATTTTCGGGATATGGTAGTAATTAAAGGAAAGCTCAAGAAAGTTATGTATGGCTAAAACTCCATCTTCTTAGAAATTGAGCTCCCATGGTGCCCCTGCGTATGTTGTAAGTACATAATTTGATTTATATAGTATTCATTATGTCAAAGGATTTGGGTGTTGCAAGAACATATGTGAAAGATGTACCTCAACGTGTTTAATATGTTATTCTTGGTAAATGAGATATGTGAAAAATGGGAACTATGTGCTAAAATGCCTAGACTTATAGTAAAGTTAAAATTGAGATTGTTATACCAAACTATGTGAAATCCTTTATGTGTAGAGATGTTTAAAATAATCAAACGAATTTGGAAAATAGAGTATGGCCAACGTGTCGAGAACTTGAATTATAACTGTACCTGGTGATGTCTATGACATGTGGAAATATGAAATAAATTATGAAATGAGCCTCGACTTTGCTTTCAATAAATGACTTCAATAACAAAGTGCCTAAAGACTTTATACACAATTTACGCCATCAGTGGTTATTCGAGACAATGTCTTGCCTTGTGAGTACATCCAATGTGATCCGAGTTGTTACGTACTTCGATGTTGAAATTGTATATTGTCATGATTGCAAAAGAATGATTCAAGAATAATTGGTGTAATTGCTTGCTTATGCCTTTGATGTGTTTTTATTATGGGTGTAATTGCTTGATTATGCCTTTGATGTGTTTTTATTACGGGTTGGTGTATCCCCTCTATTGATTTGGAAGAATCCTGTCACAACCCAAAATCCACTAAGGGTCGTGGTGGCGCCGGACACCTCTGTCAGGCCAGCCAACTAACTTATCAATTAATTCCTCTTTTAATACTTTTTAAAATCAAAGGTTTTTCCTTCCATTTTTTTAAATAAATGTTCTCTACTAGAATTCAAATTTAAATAATAACAATTAGTACAAACCCGTTGTAAACCATCCCAGAAACCTGGTGTCACGAGTACATGAGCGACTACTGATAAGAGAAATAAAATACAACATCTGCCCGTAATACAGTGGACAAAAAGTAAATAAAGTACATTGGAAGAAACTACTCTAGCTGCGGTCACCTCAATGATGCAGCTCACCTAGTCCCTGCATCATCCATGCTGCTACGCCCAATAGGCTGCTAGAGGTATATATACCTGTGCAACAAAATGTACAGAAGTGTAGTATGAGTACGTAATGAATGTGTACTTAGTGAGTGTCCCACCAAATCCCGAAGGGGTAGAGACGAGATGGTCAACTTTGACACACTTTAATGGTCCAATGGTTATTTATTCTCAATATACATATCAAACAGTGGATTTATTTTCTAACATGATTTTTATCCAGATAGAGGAAACAAGTAAACACGTAATTCTTTCATAGGAGAACTTCAAAGATTTCTTTTCATTATGAACAAGATGATCTCGAGCCAGAGCGAGGCATGTAACGACTTAAATGAGTCCAGGCAGCAATACAAGCATGCACAAATCATACCAAGGCGACGAACCGATCCAATAGAAATAAATGTACACTTGCCGAGGGTTGACGGCGCT